>SKCR01008828.1:0-147376 GCA_019454045.1 Zanthoxylum bungeanum | reverse complement strand
GGTACTCCATTTCGAGGGGTTAAAGAACCTTTACCAAGATACTTCGCCGCGCCTTTTATTTCATTATTCGCTTTTCTTTGTACATCATTTTCTTCCTTGCATAATCATGATAAATGTAATGCGCATGGGCTCATCGAGTTGGATTAAAGGTCCTCCATCTTGAGGGATAAAAAGCCTAAGGGCTACCTTTGCCACAACGATTTGCCGCGCCTTTTAGCCCGTTATTTTTATTAGGTGGCATCTATTCATCCGTTCACGTATGTGCATGTTGTTTACTGCATTTTAGAGGTCACTGCTGAACCCCCATTCGAACGCGTTTCAGAACGCCGCACGAACGCATGTTTTTCTATCTCAGTTTCGTTCAAACGCATTTACGAACGCTACTCGAACGCGAACCTTCTGTTTACCGTTCGAACGCGGATACGAACGCCCACGGTAAACAGGCCTTCTTCCATCACATCGCATGCATGGTTACTCATTTTGTCATTTACCTTTTGATTGTTCATGTTCTCGCAGTTAGTAATTTATTGTGTTCACAATATCATATGTTCGTTTCCATGATGCTTGTTTACACGGTAGTTATCTACTTATGCTTCCGCATTCACCCATTCAACATGTTCATGAAGTTATATGCTTGCCGTTATTCCGATTTGCTTTCAGGCGTGATTGTACAATTATTATCTACTGGCATGCCTATGATCAAATGTAATATGCTTATGACACTGTATGTTTGCTGTATTTCAATTTATCTTTATGCATGCAAATTGGGACATAGATTATATGCAAATAGGTTGTATGCAAATTGTGACATAGATTGTATGAAAAATATGGTATATGCAAATTCTAACGTAGGTTGTATGCAAATATGAAGATGTGTTACATGTGAACTTAGATGAACTTTTGATGTATGCATGCGAACTTAGGAGTAAATTACCCCTTAGGAATATATGTTGCTAGACTCGATTAAATTATTGCACAAATCACATCATTACAAGTGGCATAATTAAGGGACCATTCCGAATCCAATGGTTTGAGGTCTTCCCTTGCGAGGGGTGAGTGCGGCCTTAAATCTTTGTCCCCGGTTCACACCGGGTGGCGACTCCATCATTCCCCGGTTTAGTCCCCCGTGGGCTACTCCGTACTCACAACCGGGCCGCGAGCCCGGAACAGCATGCGTCGCCCAGTTTCTGTGTTCCCACAGTCTGGTGACTCCACTGGGGATAGAGAATTTACCCCGAAATATTGTCTTGTAATGTTTGGATTTGTGCTTTAATTAACCGTGTCTACTGTGGGTTAAAAAGGGGTTTAATCAAAGGCACTTTTAAGGCTAGGTAATGGTTTGGTGTCTTCCCTCATTCACTACCTTTCTATAAGGAAAAGCTATGAAGGCACCTATATAATTACTTACTTGTGGCCTATTGTGATGGACTAATTTGGAAGACTCGTTGTTTATTCCTGTCACCAAGCGATAAGAGCCTAAAAGGCTAGGGTACTTAAGAGAGCCTCGCTCCACCCTCCCTCTGGGGAATCTACAATGGGAAATCCATTTGACAGTCAGTCACACACCATAACTCGTTGGCACGTACTGTAAGGTATAAAAAAGTGCGCTCACTTGGTCGCTCGAACCCTTGAGTGGGGAGACCTAGTTGTGGGCAATCCTTCGCCAGTGAGAGTCTTTGTCTATACTCCCATGAACCTACGCGTAGACCGGGGTTGTATGGCCTATAGCAACTATTTCCTAGTGCTTGTGGACCATCCTCATTTGATGCAGTTGGACTTTTGTCAGAAATGCAAACTTGTTGGCCCATTTAAACTGGGACGAGTTCGTATCCTATGACGATTGGGCCCAAAGCTTCTAAAATGTTGATGGGCCACCTTGTAGAATTTATTATTTTAATACTTGAATTATCTCTATGTGCTTGTGCTTGTGGACCATCACCATTTGGACGCAGTGGGCTTCTTGTCAGAAATGCGAACTTGTTGGGCCATTTAAACTGGGACGAGTTCGTATCCTATGACAATTAGGCCCAAAGCTTCTAAAATGTTGGTGGGCCACTATGTAGAACTTATTGCTTTATGCTTGAATTATCTTGTTATGTTTGTGTTTTGGACCATCGTTATTTGGATCCAGTTTGACCTTTTGTCAAGAGATGTGAACTTGTTGGGCCATTTAAACTGGGACGAGTTCGTGTCCTTTGACAGTTGGGCCAAAGGCTTCTAAATTGCCGATGGGCCATTTTATGTATAGGCCTTTTATCATTTGAAGTTATTTGGTTCTGTTATCGCGAAGTGTAAACCTGTTGAGCCATTTCAACTGGACAAGTTTGCACCGCGCAATAATATGATTGAACACTTTAAATGATAATGGGCCAATTAGTGCGAATTCTTTTATAAGCTTATTTATTCCATACATCGCATACATGACATGCACTCATGCATACACGCATCATGCTAACCCATTGTGTTCTAAAAAGCCATCATAGATACCCGTTGGGTTGGGGGAAGACTTGTCAGAAGACCATCAGCCAACATGAGTGAGTCAGCCAACGAGGGATCCAGCCTGGATCAATTGGAGACCAAAGTAACATGATCAAAGGTGTTTGAAGAGCTGAAAAGGCAAGAATTCCTAAGTCCCTTGAAACCTAAACCACTTCCAAGCCCTGTACCACGCTACCTTAAGCTAAACCTTTACTGTCACTACCACCGGCAAAGAGGCCACGAAACTGACAAATGCTCTCGCCTTAGGCATGAGATCCATGACCTCATCGACTCCCATAAAATACCAGACCCGGAAAAAGAACAAGCCAACACACACAGAAAACCTCCACCTACCCACATTATTGACTCCGGCCTACCCGACAACCTTGTCTTCCAAACCCACAACTACCAAACTTCTTGCACGGGGATACGGGGCAACAGTGGTAAAAGTGAAATAAAGAAGAGGGAGGATCTTTGGGAAAACTTCTCAGACAGTGATGAGACGGAGGTTGCAAAAAGGAGAAGTGAATGGGAAGAAGAACTACTGTACATGGAGAAATGGATGGTCGAAGGAAATAAGAAAGCAAGTGAAGATAAAGTTGCAATTTATGGAGATGTTTGTCTCCCAGATCATTTTCAGTTGTGATCCAGCATTTATTAATAGAGACATTGATTTTGTCTATTTGTTCGAACCTTTTCTTAATGATAATAAAGATGTTCATTTCGTTAACTTGCCTGAGTCTCTGTAACATAAGTATATTTGAAAAAGTATTCAACCTTGGTACTATGATACTCATCGATATTTCGAACCCGGTGAATTTTTGGAAGAAGCAAGCAGAAAAGACAGGATAGCCATTCAGCAATGGGAAACGGGACAGTGAGACTGTCAGATTTAGAGGAGAATGAGTTCACCAAGCCGATCGACGTGGACAGATTGAAACAGTACTTTACTTGAGGAAGAAAAGACCGAGCAGTCAACAAGGGAATTGGCGGAAGACCTAACCCGACGGGATAAGAAACACATTCATGCATACATACACGTAACCAATTTTGCATTCCTTTTGTGTTTGTTTTGTTTTGTGTTCACAGGTTTTGAAGATGAAAAGTGAAAGCGGCCAAGACAAGCCATTCAGAAACAGCGAAAGCACAATATCGAATTCGGGTAATAATTCTACTAGGGCTGAGGCCCATGTTGGTGACAGATGCGGGTAGTAATCTGAGGGTTGAGGCCCCATTGGTGCTAGTTTTGGGGAGGAGTCCCAGGGCTGAGGCCCATATGAGTTTGAGTTTCGGGAATGGATCTTAAGGGGCGAAGCCCACATTATCAGAAGAGGACGGAAGAATTCTGTGGAGTGAAAAAAAAAAGAAAAAAAATGAGAGAGAGAAATCTTTGATAGTTAGACATATGTCCGGTGATGACATTGTTTGTTGTAGGGAGAAGCTTTAGAAATGATAAGTGCGAACGTGCTTTCTTCCGATATTCTGAATGGATTGATCTCAGCTGGACTCGCGAGCACTTGATTACAGGATCTCAACAGTGGAAACCTGAGTTGTTGGCAAGATGACTAGCCGAAGGGATGATGGATCAATGAATGACCGTTTGCCTGGATGTCCACCCTGGTTTACTTATGCTACGATATATGATATGGTTGGAAACAAAGAAAGTCTCTGAAAAGAAAAGGAAAAATAGACCGCATATAACCGATAAGCGTGAAGCTACCCATGGGCGAGTATTAAGACCACCATGAGGAGAAATGCTACCTTAAAGGGTAGGTGTGCCAAAAAAAAATGAAAAGAATGAAAAGAAAGAGACAAGAAAAGAGAAGAAGACCATATCATGTTGAGTATGACGAAGTAATCACAGAGTGTGATCAAGACATCCAGGTTGGTTAGACCCACCGATCAGATTCTCCGAAACGAAATCATCAAGTTGGCTCACTTAAGGAATAAATTGCGAAAGAGCCCTGGCACACACACACTAGGAGTCTAGTTCAGATAACATATTCAGAGGATCGGAGTTGAGTGTATCAAGTACTTTGAAAGTTCTCGGGTTTCTATGCGAAAGCATTCGTTGAGGATGAAAATATGTCTAGCTATCAGGATTATCTCATGAGAGGCAATTTAATATGTTGAAATGACACATTAGCATCAACATCAGTCTTGCCGGGTATGGCACTCTTGGGGCGAAGCCCACATTATCATTATTAGTCTGGTCGAGTATGGCACTCTGGGGGCGAGGCCCATTTCACTATCAGTTTGGGGCGAGGCCCACATCAAGATCAGCATGTGGGCGAGGCCCATATCAGTATCAGTTTTGGGGTCGAGGCCCATATCAGTAATAGTTCGGGGGCGAGGCCCATATCATTATCAGTACCAGTCTTGTCGGGTATGGCACTCTAGGGGCGGGGCCCACATCCTTATTAGAATCAGTCCTGCTTGTATGGCACTCTAGGGGCGAGGCCCGCATCACATCAGTATCAGTCTGGGGGCGAGACCCACATCAGTATCAGTCTGCGGACGAGGCCCACATCTGTATCAGTTTGCGGGTGAGGCCCATATCAATACCAGTTTGGGGCGAGGCCCACATCTACATCAGTATCAGCTTTTGGGGATGAGTCCCAGGGTCGAGGCCCACATCAGCATCAGTTTCAGGGATGAGTCTCAGGGCCGAGGCCTACGTCATCATCAGTATCAGTTTTGGGGATGAGTCCCAGGGTTGAGGCCCGTAACATCATCAGTATCAGTTTTGGGGATGAGTCCCAGGGTCGAGACCCCATCAGCATCAGTTTAGGGATGAGTCCCAGGGTCGAGGCCCGCAGCAGCATCAGTACCGGTTTTAGGATGAGTCCCAGGGTCGAGACCCACATCAGCATCAGTAGCAGTTTGGAGATGCGTCCAGGGTTGTAACCCACTTCATCAGTATCAGTAGTTTTGGGGATGCGTCCCAGGGTTGTACCCACTTCTTCAGTATCAGCAGTTTTGGGGATGTGTCCCAAGGTTGAGGCCCATATTTCATCAGCAGTTTTGGGGATGTGTCCCATGGTTGAGGCACACTTCATCATATCGGCGGTTTTGGGGATGCGTCCCAGGGTTGTAACCCACTTCTTCAGTATCAGCATTTTTGGGGATGCGTCCCAGGGTTGTAAACCAATATCATCGGCAGTTTTTGGGATGCGTCCCAGGGTCGAGGCCCATTTTGGCAACGTTATCGGGATGCATCCCAGGGCCGTGAGCCTTCGTTGTCGGTTGCAGTTATCGGGATAAGTCCCAGGGCCGTTGGCCCCCTGCACCTTTAGTTTTAGGGATGCGTCCCAGGGTCGAGGCCCATTTTGGCAACGTTATCGGGATGCGTCCCAGGGCCGTGAGCCCCTGTTGTTGGTTGTAGTTATCGGGATGCGTCCCAGGGCCGTTGGCCCCCTGCACCTTTAGTTTTTGGGGATGCGTCCCAGGGTCGAGGCCCAATTTTTCAGCGGTATTGGGATGTGTCCCAAGGTCGAGGCCCCCGTTGTCGGTTGCAGTTATTGGGATGCGTCCCAGGATCGAGGTCCACTGCATCAGCAGCTCAGCGGAGCAGCAGACAAGTCAGGTGGCAGCTGGCGAGCCAGGTAAGTAAGAATGCATTACATAACTTTGATAGGATTGCTCTTATCACACACTGCACAAGTCCCATCAAAGTGGGGGCGATTGTAGGCACTACATTTTTACATATAAGTCCCTATAATGAGTCTCATTTGGAGACACTACCTTTTAAGTCGCGGAAGTCGCGTGAAACGGAGGTCGGAAGGGAACCGGTATTTTTGTTAGATTTTAGCGCTTGTTTAGCTTCAGGCTCGCTTGTTGGACCTCCGTTATTAAAATACACCCTTAGCCTTGGCCCAAAACTACACCAAGCCCATTTCGCCCAAGCCCAATCCAAAATAATTAAACCATTAAAAAACATGTCACAAATTAAATTAAAACCAATTAAATTGAAATTAAATTAAATTAATATCTAATTAAATCTAATACCAAAATTAAATAAATCAATTCCTAAAATAAACAATCACTCCCCTAATTTAAGAAATCCCCCACCAAAATATAAATATTCTTGCCTAAAATAATTAAATCAAACACCACACATGCATTATTTAATTCATTTCTTTCCTATTCAAAAACTATGCAAACCCAAACCCTAGCTTGTCACTATAAAAATAGCACAAATCCAACCCTTGCAATCCCTCCTCTCTCTCACGGCATCAACTACATAAAAAAGCCATATGTCCTCTCTCTCACGACCTGACACCATAATACAAACCCTAGAAACACCATGCACAACATAAGACATCACACTTGAAACAAACAAAAGCAACAAACTCATTTCAGCCCCTGCTCGCATACTGCCCAAATTCAACTCAGCAGCATACCCACTGCCCCTCCACGCAACAAAAAAAACCTTCTGCCTCACGCATAAGCGATTTAACCCTCACCAAATTCATTCACACGCCTACTAGCCACATTAAATAGCCTTCACGTTGCACCCACTTCGCACACGCACGTTGCACCCTCCATCACACAACCATCAATAAAACACCTCAAGCCCCTAACGCTCAGCCACCTGCCCCTTGCCCCATTTGCCTCACAGCTGCACCATAAGCCCACCTTACCTCACGCAAGCGTAGCCCTCACACTGCCACCAGACCCTTCACGCACTTAGCAGCCATTCACAGCACTTAAAAATCATCCGAAAACTGCCCCAAGCAGTGAACCAAAATAGCCCTTAAACAGTCCAAAAATCTGCACTTTAAACCGAGACAAAAACACCCCAAAACATTCACCGAAACTGTCCAGAAACTGACCAAAAAACAGCCGCAAAAAGCAGCAAAACGGAGTGAAAATAGTAGCTTGAGCAGCGAAACAGCGAGGAAAAATGCAAACCAGTGAACCAGAAAAGTTGCGGTGCTTTAGCCCTTCCGATTACCGTGAAACTCGAGTCCGAGAGTCGACGGAAAAGGTTAGACCTGAGGGCACTTTTCACATCCATTTTTATTCATATTTTTACTGTTTATTGAATCTTATTTGCATGATTATTCTGAAGTGATGCATGTTGTGGCCCTTGAATAGATAAATAATGCATGTATTGTGAAGTGATGTATGTTGTGGCCTTTGAATAAAACGGAAAATGTGTCACCTCTTGTGGTATATAGGATGGAAACCCGGACATAAATTTCATAGCCAATTCCGAATGGATGGTAGTATGATCTGTACTCGGGATACAACTCCACGTACCACTTGAGTAAACGGCGCATATTTTGTTTTATGTTGTTTTGATGTGTTTATTATTCGTTATTTAATTTCTTCATGTTATTCGTTTGTGTAATGATATGATCGAGCGCATGGGCCTAGTAAGTTGTATTAATGGTCCCTTATTTTGAGGGGTTAAAATCCTTTACCACGATACTTTACCGCGCCGGTTGATGTATATTCGGTTGAATGTAAGATGTGTTCAATCGGGTATACGAAGTCTGATATTGTTGTCTTTATTTTTTATGTGCATTATGTGATCGAGCGCATTGGCTTAGTAAGTTGGATTAAAGGTCCCTATTTTGAGGGGTTAAAATCCTTTACCACGATGCTTTACCGCGTCGGTTGATGTATATTCGGTTGAATGTAAGATGTGTTCAATCAGGTATACGAAGTCCGATATTGTTGTCTTTATTTTTTATATGCATTATGTTATTAGCGCATGGGCTTAGTAAGTTTGATTAAAGGTCCTCTATTTTGAGGGGTTAAAATCCTTTACCGCGATGCTTTGTCGCGCCGGATGATATATATTCGGTTGGATGTAAAATGTGTTCAATCGGGTATAGGAAGTTCGATATTGTTATCTTTATTTTTATATGCATTATGATGTGATGCGCATGGGCTTAGTAAGTTGGATTAAAGGTCCTCCATTTCGAGGGGTTGAAGAACCTTTACCACGATACTTCGCCGCGCCTTTTATTTCATTATTCGCTTTTCTTTTTACATCATTTTCTTGCATAATCATGCATCATAATGTAATGCGTATGGGCTCATCGAGTTGGATTAAAGGTCCTCCATCTTGAGGGATAAAAAGCCTAAGGGCTACCTTTGCCACAACGATTTGCCGTACCTTTTAGCCCATTATTATTTATTAGGTGTCATTTATTCATCTGTTCACGTATGTGTCATGTTGTTTACTGCATTTTGGAGGTCACTACTGTAACCCTGTTCGAACGCGTTTCAGAACGCCGTATGAACGCATGTTTTCTGTCTCAATTTGTTCGAACAAGTTTATGAACTCTACTCGAACGCGAACCTTCTGTTTATCATTCGAACGCGGATACGAACGCCGCATGAATGCCCACGGTAAACAGACCCTCTTCCATCACATCGCATGCATGGTTACTCATTTTGTCATTTACCTTTTTGATTGTTCATGTTCTCGCAGTTACTCATTTATTGTGTTCACAAGTTCACATGTTCATTTCCATGATGCATGTTTACACGGTATTTATCTACTTATGCTTCCGCATTCACCCATTCAACATGTTCATGAAGTTATATGCTTGCCGTTATTTCGATTTGCTTTCAGGTGTGATTGTACAATTATTATCTTCTGGCATGCCTATGATCAAATGTAATGTGCTTATGACATTGTATGTTTGCCGTATTTCAATTTATCTTTATGCATGCAAATTGGGACATATATTATATGCAAATAGGTTGTATGCAAATTGGGACATAGATTGCATGCAAATATGGTATATGCAAATTCGGACGTAGGTTGTATGCAAATATGAAGATGTGTTACATGTGAACTTAGATGAACTTTTGATGTATGCATGCGAACTTAGGAGTAAATTACCCCTTAGGAATATATGTTGCTAGACTCGATTAAATTATTGCACAAATCACATCATTACAAGTGGCATAAGTAAGGGACCATTCCGAACCCAATGGTTTGAGGTCTTCCATTGCGAGGGGTGAGTGCGGCATTAAATATTTGTCCCGGTTCACACCGGGTGGTGACTCCATCATTCCCCAGTTTAGTCCCCCGCGGGCTACTCCGTACTCCCAACCGGGCCGCGAGCCCGGAACAGCATGCGTCGCCCAGTTTCTGTGTTCCCACACTATGCCTAATGTCTGGGATACTACTATAAATTCAATTTGCGACTCCAATGGGGAAAAGAAACTTGTGTATAAGAAGTTAAGTGACACCCTACTTACTGAAGGGGGAAGAAAAATAAATATCAGGGAGCTTCACAGAGGCTCTGCTCTCAACACTCGTAATAGAGGAAGAACATCTAATAGAAATTCCAACCGTGGAAGATCCAAATCTTGAATAAGAGAACAGAGCAAATGTAAAACTTGAAAATGGTTTGATAGATATTGGCATTGTGGAAAACTATGACACTTTAAAAAGGATTGTCGCGCTTGGAAAAATGAAAATAATAGAGCCAATGCAACATAGGAGATCGACAATGACGCCTTGATATTAAACAAACATAATCTGTTGGAATTTTAGGTGATCGATTCGGGGGCATCATTTCATTCAACTTCAAGTTGGAGTATCATGGAGAATTACGTATCCGGTAGTTTTGGCAAGGTTCACCTTGCTGATGATGAAGCTCTTGACATTGTAGATAAGAGGAGGTCCGAATTGAATTACCAAATTGTAATTTATGGAAGTTACATGAAGTGAGAAATATTACAGGTTTAGCAAAAAAAATTGATCTAGGGGGGTCAACTAGATCGAGAAAGCTATATGTCTGAGTTCTCTAACTACTATTGGAAAGTTACAAAAGGAGCTTTTGCTGGAGTTGGTGCTTGGAGCGCCAATCCGAATAATATATTGTACATTATATTTTATTATTTATTAATAAAATAACTACATTTTCATTCAACCTTGTTAATGGTAATGTCATTATGCATATCAGATTGATATATAAATATGCTAAGAATGACATCGACCTTAGAATAGTCATGTAGTAATACTGGACACTGGGTGGTCTGACATTGAGATAATATTACTACTAAAACTATTCCTAAAGTAAAATATTTATAGTCTTTGGTTTTGGAATACGATCGAATTCCTATAACCTAAAAGACTAACACATGTCTTATATTGGAATTGGAGTTCCAATGGTGTATTCTGATGTAACATGAGCAATGGAAACTCGTACATACATATAAGTATTCATTAAAGTGAATATTGAATAACTAATAGATGATTCCTAATAGTTGGAAGTACACACCACCGTCAATAGGAATCTCCTTGAGTCGAGTAGCATATGAGATCTTTTGACTATAAGATAACATTTATTTTTTGTGTGATCCTCCACACTTTGATGCCATACATATCAGAGACATTTCATGGGCTGACCGCTAGATGTTCATTGGGTATGGACCGATGCACTCGTTAATTAAGTGCGTATCAAGATATGATCCATCGGCCAGTATGTGAACCATAAGGGGTTTAGGTATCCATCTGATTAAGTAATGATTCTTAATACTTTTGCCAAAGCCTATCACCTAAGGTGGATTGCATATATCAAAAATGGTGTTCTGATTAGTTGTGAAGAATCATGGACATGTCGACAAGAGATATGGTCCTCGAAAACTTGACGATGTAATCTATGTTTCCTAAGTAAAACTCGGATAGCCTACGATGAAGAGATTGTTAAACATATATTATGACTTTGACTTGTATTGTTCAGAAAGGCCGTTCGTGTTCTTCACGAATTTGGAGGTAGCCAAATTACGTACTTATAAGCTAGGCTTATATGACGAATGTTTCTGGACTTAGAGAGTCTCCCACAATATAAAGTGTACTTGTTGAGCATTTGGATAACCTATATTATTTGATAATAAATAATATTTGATATTATAATTATCAACTAAAATAATTAAGTGTTATTAGATCACATTAATTATTTACTTTGACCAAATTTGATTAATCCAAAATCACACAAGGATTTTGTTCCTAATCACAACGCATGCCCTGTCGTTCCAAATATCGAATATGGTCGACCATGTTCAAAACATGAATATTGACCACCCATCCATCCTTGAGCGTAGCATGGAATAATTCCTTGGACCTTCGATATATTTCAATTTCTTGATTTTCTTCAAACAAATCCTTCAGTGTTCTCATAATGCTCCAAGCATCTAGTACCTCTATGTATTGTCTGAGCAAATCTGGAACCATTGATCCTAAAATGTAGGATTTAACCCTTAGATTATCATTCTTTCATTTTTTAAAAGTTTCTCGCTCTTCAGGAGTGGAATCATGATCAATTTCAACAGGCAATGGATTGATCGTCACATAGCTCAACTTTTCGAACTCCAGGACCAGTCGAATGTTCATTTCCCATTAAAAATAATTCTCGGCTCTTTTCAATTTATTAGATTCCAAAAGTTGCACTAATAGATTTGTGACAGTCATCTATAAAACAACAATTAAACATTAGCATTTTTCATTTTAAAATAAAAATACTAATACGATTATGGAATTTTAAATCTATTAGTGCCATCCCACTGATTTACGTAATTTCGTAATCTCTCTTAATGGAAAAATAGAAATTTGACTATCAATATTTCATAGCAGGAAGTGGATCCCATGACATTTACTTCAGCCTCACAATAATGACGGCCTTGGCCTTCATAAACTCATTAGGTAGACCTCCAAGGTCAATCACATTCATGTGACTTTTAGTTTGGTCCTGAATCATTTCTTATCCTTACATTAATGGCGGTATTGGATTAAGATGTGTTCCAGGTGTGTAATTGTCAATATGCACTAATGAGCTTCGTAAGTACACCTTCATAATAAAAATGATATTGGGTGACTACGTTAACTCATTACGCTACATCTAATGTTTTACTGGAGCGACCTAAGTTCCGAGCACTTATACCCTCACATTATCGACGAACTTAGGCATAAGTAGTAAAAACCCATTCATCTCCGTATTGACAAGACGAACCATCCAATAATACTCCAACATTACTAATACTATTACTTAAAATAAAATAATCACCTAATCACGAGAGATTTATGACAATCAAGTCATTAACATTCTTGGGTGAAAAATAAAAATTTTAATTAAAACATGCAATACATATCCAATATGACTTATGCATAATTAAATTAAGATACCTCTACATAGATTCATATACATGTCAAAATACAACATGTGTTGTGTGGTTAAGACCTACTTTCATACCATTCTTTTTGGGGCGGATGTGGAACCCCTATGGTCAGATCGGTACCTCACGCAGCGGAAGTGGGTCTAACCCCATGGATATCTAGTATGGGTGTATTTTTAAATATTTTAATGAAATATCATATTCCATTATGGGTGTTTAGGGAAAACCTGGCGACAAATCGGTGTCTGGAAACTCCAGAACGTAGAAAATGAAGTTTCAATGTTCATCAGCTCTTGACGCATCGCGAAGTGGAGGCTTGGGCTTTATAACACCCAATCTATGAAAGCAATCTGTGAAAGCTCAATATCTCGGTGTCGTGACGCGCAAGTGGGGCGTCGCGACGCTAGAAGGTCTGAATGCTCAGTGTCACAACACTGAAAATAAAAACGACCTTTTTTAATTATACAAGTCAAGGTCATCACCTATTTTTAATAATCTCTTTGTTATTGGCTATCCTAGTTGTGCTTAGGAAACATAGATTACACTGTCAAGATTCTAATATGCACATCTTATGTCGACATGTCAATGATTCTTCACAACTAATCAGAAACCATTTCTGATATATGCGATCCACCATAGGTAATCGGCTTTGGCCAAAGTCATAAGAATCCTGACTTACTCAAATGGATACCTAAACCCCTTATGATACATATACGGGCCCACTGATCCTATCTTGATACACATTTGATTAACGAGTGCATCGGTTCATACCCAACGAACATCTAGAGGCCAGATCATGAAAGGTATTTGACATACATGGCATCTAAGTGTGGATGATCTCACATAAAATCAATGATATCCTATTGTCAAAGGATCACATATGCTACTCGACTCGAGAAGATTCCTATTGACAGTGGTGTGTACTTCCAATTATTAGGAATCACCTTTGAGTCATTCAATATTCGTTCAATGAATACCCACATGTCTATATGAGCGTCCAAAGCTCATGGTACATCGGGTAAAAATCATTATAACTCCAATTCTAATATACGACATGTGCTAGCCTTCTAGGTTATAGGAATTCGATCGTATTCCAAATCCACCAACTTGGAATATTTACTTTAGGATTAGTTTATAATAGTAATATTATCCCATATCAAACCATATAGTGTCCAATATTACTATATGACTATTCTATAGTTGATGTCATTCTTAGCATATTTATACATCAATCTAATATTCATAATGACATTACTATTAATAAGGTTTGAAATGAAAATATAGTTATTTTATTAATAAATAATAAAATATACAATACATTATTCAGATTGGCACTCCAAGCACCAACTCCTACACTATTTTGAATAGGAAATGAACATCCGTCTTGTCTTGGAGTCAGAAAATTTGAGTTATGTGATGATCAATCCATTTCCTGTTGAAATCGATCCTGATTCCACTCCTGGAACACCAAGTTTTTGAAACTTGGAAGAATGATGATTTAAGAGTTAAATCATATATCCTTAGTTCACTGTCTCCGGGACTCAAGAAACAGTATTATGGCATGTCAGATGCCTATACAATGATGACTCGATTGAGACAGTCATTTGAGAACCAAGAACAAGTGATTGTTCACAAAGTCGCAATGGAACTGTTCCATGCGCAGTTGGATGAGGGGCAAGTTGTTAGCCCACATGTTCTTCAAATGATCGATTTGATCGATCAATTGAGGCAATATAATCTCATTATAAATGACATTCTCGGTAGGAGTGTCATTCTTGGTTCTCTCTCAGCTTTATATCGCCAGTTCGTGATGTATTTCAACATGAATGGGACTATCTGTACCTACCAAGAGTTACATAGGATGTTGCTCACGGCGGAGGAGGACCTTAAGAAGGGAGTACCGACTCGCCCTCCTAGACCCACTTCTCTTTCCGCTTCTTCCCAGGCCTGGCCAAAGGGAAAGAGAAGAAAGGAAGAAGAAAAAGGGTTTTGGTCCTCAACCGCAGGCAAAGATAGCTAAGCCCAAAAAGGCTTCTGAAGACAAGTGCCATCACTGCAGCAAAGTCGGGCACTGGAAAAGGAACTGTCCTGACTACATCGCCCAGCGAGGAGGGAGAGAGCATCTACGTCAGGTACATTTATTTTTCCAGTTATTGATATATCTTTGGCTTGTGAAGCCGTTACATCCAACTAGATTTTAGATTCTGCTTGTCCCATTCACATTTGAAATTCGTTGCAGGTGCTGAAGGAAAGTAGGAGGCTGAAGCCCGGAGAGATGCAGTTGCGATTCGGGAGTGGAGACTCTTTGGATGCAGCTGTAGTGGGAGTATGCGAGATCTCATTGCCGAATGGGACACTTTTGTTAAATGAATGCCATTTTGTACCAGGATGTGTAGCTAATATTATATCACTTTTTGTATTAGATACAGAAGGCTTTTGTATTAATATTAAAAACAGTTCTTTATATTTATATGATAGTAATAATATTCAGATCCTTAGTTGTCCAAACCAGCATGGTCATTATACATTGCAAACTTCAAAATATATTTTAAATACTGGAGTTAATAAACGTAGTTTACCTGTAATTAATGATACTGAACTTTGGCATATGCGGCTTGGTCACATTGGCGTTAAACGCCTTACCCAATTGGTTAGGAATGGTTTGATATCAGATCTTACCATTGAATCCTATCCAACTTGTGAATCCTGTATTCAGGGTAAGATGACCAAAGCCCCATTTTCTGGTGTTGTACACCGTGCCACCAACTTACTGGAACTCGTACATTCTGATGTGTGTGGTCCACTAAGTCAAACTGCTCACAGTGGTTATTCGTACTTCGTTACTTTTACCGATGATCTGTCACGGTACGGTTATGTCTATTTGATGCGACATAAATCGGAACCTTTGAAAAGTTCAAAGAATTCCGAAATGAAGTAGAAAAACAAACTGGTCAATATATTAAATGCCTTCGATCAGATCGAGGCGGTGAATATATGAGTGGTGAGTTCATGGATTATATGAAGGAGAATGGGATTCTCGCTCAATATACTCCTCCAAGTACTCCACAGCACAATGGAGTGTACGAGATGAGAAATCAGACTTTATTGGATATGGTCCGATCAATGTTGAGTTTCACATATTTGCCCTATTATTTATGGGGCTACTCTCTTTTAACAGATGCACGTCTTTTGAACAAGATTCCTTCAAAAGCTGTTCCTACGACTCCGTATCAGATATGGTTCGGTAGGAGACCAAATCTTAATTATATTAAGGTTTGGGGTTGTCCTGCCTATGTCAGGGTGACTCAGCAAGATAAGCTTTCGCCTCGAGGGCTAAAGTTTAGGTTTGTTGGATATCCTTCGAATACGAGGGGATATCTGTTCTATGATACCGAGCATCGAAATGTGTTCGTAGCTCGCTTCATAAAATTTATAGAAGTATAATTTTTGTCAGAAGGTGGTAATCATAGACATGTTGAGCTTGATGAAGTCCAACCTGAAAAAAACGAACCAACGGAGGAACCTGAAGTTCAAGTAGATGAAGGACCTTCAACACACACACTCCGTAGGTCGGAAAGGGTATCTAGACCTCCTGAACGCTTGTATTTGATACAAGAAAAGAGTGTGGATGTTCTCTTAGTTGAAGAGATAGATCCTTTCACCTATAGAGAATCGATGTTGGACATCGACTTCATGAAATGGCAATGTGCCATGAAATCCGAGATAGACTCAATGCATGAGAATCAAGTTTGGGACTTGGTTCCGCTTCCCAAAGGAATTGTTCCTATTGGTTATAAATGGGTTTACAAAAGGAAGCGTTGGCCTGACGGTAAGGTTGAGACTTACAAGGCCCGACTGGTTGCAAAAGGTTACACGCAGCGACCTGGCGTCGACTACGATGAAACTTTTTCACCAGTAGAAATATGCTTAAGTCTATTCAGATTTTGCTTTCTATCGCTGCGTATCATGACTACGAGATTTGGCAAATGGATGTCAAAACGGCTTTCTAAATGGATTTCTTGATGAAGAAATCTATATGGAACAGCCGGAAGGTTTTGCATCCAGTGAAAACTCGGGATGGTATGTAAGCTTAAGAAGTCAATTTATGGACTTAAACAAGCTTCACGAAGTTGGAATCTTCGATTCGACGAGATTATTAGATCGTCTGGTTTTCTCAAGAATTCAGAAGAATCCTGTGTGTATCAGAAGGCCAGTGGGAGCATGGTCGTATTTTTAGTCCTATATGTTGATGACATCCTAATCATTGGGAATGATTTAGGTATGTTACAAAGCGTCCAAGCGTACCTCTGTAAGAATTTCTCCATGAAGGACCTGGGAGAAGCTTCTTATGTTTTAGGGATAAAACTCTATAGAGATAGACAAAGGAGGCTGATTGGGTTATCCCAATCAACGTACATAGATAAGATCTTAGAACGGTATAATTTTGGTAACTGTAAGACAGCAAACATACCGTTCAGGTATTGGATTCATCTTTCTAAGAAGATGAGTCCACAAACAGAAGATGAGAAGGTTAGAATGTCTAACCAACCTTATGCTTCGTGTTTGGGTAGCATAATTATGCCATGTTATGTACGAGGTCTGATATCAGTTTCGATGTTAGCGTAACTAGTCGATATCAGTCCAATCCAGGTAATGACCATTGGATGGCCATTAAACATATCCTCAAGTATCTTAAAGGTACTAAGGATAAGTTAATAATTTATGGAGGAAACGAACTACAAGTTAACGGGTATACGGATTCTGATTTCCAATCGGATCCCGATGATAGAAAGTCTACATCTGGATTCGTATTTACCCTTAACGGAGGTGCAGTTTGTTGGAAGAGTTCCAAACAGGGATCGACAGCAGATTCCACCACTAAGGTGGAATATATTGCAGCTTCTGAAGCTGCAAAAGAGGCTGTGTAGATAAAGAACTTTATCACAGAATTAGAAGTTGTCCCAAGTATCGAGAATGCGATTCCGTTATACTGTGATAATACTGGAGACATTGCCAAAGCAAAGGAACCGAGGGCGCATCAGAAGTCAAAGCATGTGGAACGCAAGTACCACATCATTCGAGAGATTATGTCGCGAGGGGATATTGTCGTGTGCAAGGTACCGAGTGAAGATAATGTAGCAGACCCGTTGACGAAGGCCATACCTCCGAAGCTGTTTGATAAACCACGTGGAGTCGATGGGTATTAGATACAATCGATATTGGACTAGAGCTAGTGGAGATTTTGTTGGGGTTGGTGCTCAGAGCGCCAATTCCCGTTTGTATTTCTTTTGAATACTTCTGTAAAACATTATTATTATGAATAATATATGCAGTTTCTATAATATAATGTATCTTTTAATATGGTAAGACGTAATGACCTTAGAATGACTAGTCATGGTACAGTTGCAAAAGCGTCGCAACTGACATTGAGTTTGTATCATGACGTTGTCATTCTCAGACAGTTTCTGGTCAAGGTTTACACTACACTACTTGGTTAGTATAGTAAACTCGTTGAGACCGGTACATGTCGTATACTGGAATATATGATTCCAATGGTTTCTCAATGACCATAGTCTTGGAGACTAGTATAGACGTGTGGGTGTTTATAGCGGATAAACACTGAACGACTCACCGAAGATTCTTAATGGATGGTACACCAACGTCAATAAGAATCTTCTCGGGTTGAGTAGCACTTGTGATTCTTAGACTTGAGATCCATTGTGGGCACATGAGACATCTTCTACACTTAGATGGCAGTCAAGTCACCGATCTATTTAGATCAGACCTCCTCCTGTTCGTTGGGTGTAGATAGATCCTCATGGTGTCCTATGTGTGTCAAGATAAGATCCGTATGTTCTGTGTATTAGAGCATAGGTAGTCCACATGATTAGCAATCAGATAAAACCATGGGCCCGTGGTACAATTTAGAAACTAGTTCTAAACATTCTTTTTGAGATTGCTAATAGAATAGTCGACTGGATAATCCCCATAGAGATTTGACGTTTACATCTATATCTCTGGGATATATCCGGATACATGTGACGAGGAATTATACATTTTCTATGACCTCGACCTGTATGATTCAGCGAGTTTATCTGTGATCGTCATAATTAAGTGGGATAAATTATGGACACGAATTTGGATTTCATGACGGATATGCCTGAATCTAGAGAGTCTCAATAATGAAATAAACTCGTAGAGCATTATAGCAACATTTATAAATAATATTGATTATTTATAAAGTCGTTTAAAGGTTAAACGCAAGAAACATGCTAAAGGGATCCGATAGTCATTTGCTTAATTATTGTGTATTTACATTTAATACTTGATTAATTTAAATGCACATTAATTAATAGTCAAATTGAGATATTTGACTAATATCCTAAATGAATATATGTATTTGATATTTAATGTAAATATTATACATATATTTAATATATTTGTATTTAATTAATTAATTAATTATTTAATTGTTAAATGATTAAATTAATTAAAATATAAATATCTTAACATTTGGATATTTGGATTAAATGATTTAGTTGCCTTTGTTGACTTAATTAAAATATCTATAAAGTGTTATTAGATATTTAAATCAAGTTGATCAAATTAAAACAAATGAAATTGAAATTAATATTTCTTGTTTTTGCTATAGCCAATTCGGCCAAGGTGTTTTGGTAACAAGTATATATTGTTTTATTTTTCATTTAGTAAATAACCTAATATACACTTTCTAACCTAAACTCCATTAAAGAAGACAAAGAAAGGTAGAGAGAAAAGAAAAGAAAATCAAGGAAAAGCTTGGAAAATAGTAAGTATTTCCAACCTTCCATTAGAGAGTAATTTGTTCCTCTTGTTGTGGGTAACATCTTGTGATGTTCTTGAGTTTTTCTATTCTTTATTCCTTGTGTTTTTTATGGATAAATGTTTGGTGAAAGTGTTGAGCATGTATAATGGAGGAAGCTTGTGACTAGTGTAGTTATAAGTATTCTTTTATGGTTTTGGAAACTTTGTTGCTAATCTAGAGTTGTTGACCCACTCTTAAATTACCTAGATTTGATCTTGAGTTGTTTCATTATGTTGAGACTTTGGTTGGATGGAAGAATGATGAATGAAGTAATTGATTTACCAATTTGGTCTAATTTGTCCAATTTGAAGAATTGAAAAATAGGGTTTAAGACCTTGTCTAAATTTGAGGCTTTCATTTATGTTGTGTATAAGGATGTGTATATGATGCATATAAAGTTTCATGTTGATTGGATTACATCTTGATGTGTTTTGAAGCATGAAATTGAAAGATGCACAATCCCCCCCTTTGTAGGCACTCGGCCAAATGAACAAAATTGGGGATTTTTGTTGCTTTTGGTGTTTTGATGTTTTGAACATGCTAAGTTCATCTTAGAAATGATTTAGAATCATTCAAAATCGATTTGATCAATTTCGGACTAAAATGAACAAAATACCAAGTGTAAGGGCAATTCGGTAAATTCACTTAAATATGATTTATTGAATTTTATTTCATAATTTGATTATTGGATAATTAAATAAATATTTTTATTTAATTAATCCGAGAAAAAGTTTTGAAATCGGAAAATTTTATTTTCCACCGTTTCCGCTGCGTTACCGGATTTGGCCCCTAAAACCCCTACACCGAACGAATCAGATGAATATCGAAGTATATATCTGGATTGTTGATGAGACCATTAATTCTTTAGCATGTGATGTAGCCTAGCTCAGCTGCTAAAAGAACTATATCTAATCTAATTAGATTTGTTATCGACCCAAATGGCTTCTATTGCTGCCTCAGCTGCAGCAATAACCCGCATTTGTTGTTTATTCGGTAACAGTATCTTGCTTGGAAGATATCCAGCTCATTGTTCCGTTATTCATACTGTATAGTACCGTTTGCGACTTATAGTCATTTTATCGATTTGGTAACTTGTATTAGTGATCCCAGTCACTTCAAGTTATCCTTCTCCATAGTAAAAGACAACATCCTTAGTTCTCTAAGAAACTAAAGGATGTTCTTAATTTCAATCCAGTGACTATCACTTAGGATTGACCCGATTGTGAATTCATATGCTCAAAGCGTATGAGACACCAGGTAACGTACATTTTTCAATGTACGAATTCTCGGAGAGTTTTTCCGAAAGCCAAGCTTTCACCGATCGTTTTATAGGAATATCATTTCCAAGAAATGACATATTATCATTATTTATATAGGACAGCCACTGTCAATGCGCTCCCACTAACCCTCTTATATACACAAGAATCATTTCGTTTTGAATTAAATCATAAACCATTATGATTACATCAAAAATGATAATGCCAAGAACCTAATGCTTGCTTCAATCCAAACATGGATCGAATAACCTGCAAACCTTGTTTGCTAGTTTTGGTACGACAAAACCGACAGGATGTTGTAAACATCCTCCAAAAGATTTCCGTTTAAGGAAAGCGATTTTCCGTTCAGCTGTCATATTTCATAAATGAAACATGCAGCTTTAGCAAGCATTATCCAAATGGATATACAGTGGCAACAGGTAAAAGGTTGAATCGAAATCAACATAATGTTGATAACGATATCTTTTCGCTAAAAGCCTAGCTTTATACGTTGGTATGTTACCATCCATGTATGTCTTCCTCAAAGACTTATATAGTACCAATAGGCATAATGCCTTGCGGTACATCAACTAGTATCCAAACTTGTTGATATACATGGAATCCATTTCGGACTCATTGCACTTTGCCATAATAGGGAGTCGATACCTTATATCACTTCCTCATACGTAGTCAGTTGGTATTCCTCAATAAGATAGACATCTTTATGAGGTAAGATCAGAAACCCATATCCCAGGTTGTTTTCTGACTCTCTCCGACCTACGCGGTTCTTGTGTATTCGAAGATTATTGGTATAGTTTCATCCTTGATGAACTATTTATGTTCCATTAAGATTCGGTGCCTTGGAATATTATTACTCTGATTTTTATCGAGTTTTACTATCCTCCCACTTACCACTGCATATCGGTATTCCTCTCCGGAAAACCGCATGGCGAGCAACATTGTTCTCTTGTGAATTGTATAAGTACTATACTTTGGTATCCCTAGGATAACCTGCAATTGGCACTTATCCAATTTGGGTTTTAGTTTGGTATCATCCAAACATATGCCCAGCATTCCCAAATTTTCAGGAATGAGAAACCCGGTTTCTTTCCTCTTCATATCTAATATGAAATCTGTCAGACAACTTTTATGGAAACTTATTCAAAATAAGTTTTGCACTGTAAATGCGTATCTATTGAAGGAAATGGTAGCTCAGAGCGACTCATGATTAACCTTATCATAACCAACGAAATTCGGTTACTCTGTTCGGACACACCGTCAAATTGACGTGTTCCGGGAGGAGTCCTCTTTGAAAGAATACTATACTCTTTCAAGTATATTAGAAACTTATTTCTTAGGTATTTTCCATTACGGTCTTACCGTGACGGTTTAATACTTTAGCCGATCTGTTTGTCTATTTCGTGTCGAAACTATAAAAGTTTCTGATTTGTGTTCCTAATGTTGGTTTCTAATTAGGTCCCAAGATCATGAAATCAAGCAAGAAATTCACATGAATACATCAAAGAAGTAAGGCGGAATACATACTCACATTGAACGGTTTGAGATGAGAAGAGCAAAACCACTTGGCCTCCTCCATAAAGCTCGGTTTTGGTCTATTTGAACTGCAGTGGTGCTCGGTTTTGGGCTGTGAAAGTCCTCCATGATTCGGCCATGGGAGACACCATGGAAGCTCCAAGCTTCAAGCTCCAAAATTGATTCCAAGCTCATGTGTTAGTTTCCCTATCACCTATGTATCACTCATGTGTGTGCTAGCACTTCTTCTTCTTCTTTGCTTCTCACTAATTCGGTCAAAACCAGAAAATGGAAGGAAGAAAACGGTTCCAAACCGTGAAGAAGAAGGAGGGAAAAAGAGAGGGAGAGGAAAAAACATGAAAGTCAAGTGGAGAGAGAAGGAAAATGTTTTGCTTATATATTTATTTTTATTTTCCAAAAACAAACAAATACAAAAAGCATTTTCCATTTACCAAAAAACAAAAAGCAAAAGTCAAAAAGCAAAAAGCAATTAATGTTTTTCAACCACCACATCAATCACTCAAATAAAGTGACAACTTGTCACATCACTCAAAGTGACATTTGATTTGACGCTTGATGTGACTTGCGATTTGACGCTCGATTTGACTTGCGTGCCGCACTCGAATTCGAAATGTGAATGCGCTCGCAAATAATCCTGGGCTCGGGTTCGTTAATTCCAAATTAACAAATTTTTCGATGCGTCGTAATTAAATGATCACGCCTAGCGAAATCACTATTCACATCGCTAACGAATTAATTCTAAATTAATTTGTTCGCCCGAATTAAAATCAAATTTTAATTCCTCGTCGAAATCCAATTTCGCATAATATATCGAATATATTATTTTATCGATTAATTCCAAATTAATCGTTCTCTCTCTTTAATTAATATTTTATCCCAGATAAAATATCTCCGTAATTAATCCCAGATTAATTTTCTCTCTCTTCTAATTAATCCCAGATTAATAAAGTGCGAGTCATACATCATCGGTGAATCTTCAGGAAGCGACCCATGAGATCCCCGGATATGTTGGCAGTAAATACGGTCGTCGGACTATCCGAACACGTAAGTACCTCGTACTACGTTTGCACCGATTTACAAGGCAAGGTTGGCTTCTAGCAAAACGTCATGCCTACCGAATTCTCCAGAAATATCCTTATAGGAATATGTGATCTATATCAAGCGTAGTATATACCGTAGTATTGTTTATTTCGATCCAGTATCGGATGTTCACGTGCTAGGCCTGGGGCTGGAATTGTGTCTGCCCCGTACGAAGAACATATCGGATGTCTGGCAACTAGTCTCTATAATCGGATAAACATGACCTTGTCATAATATCCCGATAGCTTGAGCATTTAAGAGAACAAGTTCCGTATCCTATGTGACCATCATCTCCATATGACTGGAGTGATACTTCCGTCTTAACATCACACCCAACACACTACGATTCTCAATATACCCAGCATTGGCGTACACAGAACCTGTTAAAGCCCTGGACGACCTCATCCAAAGTATATTGATTGTCGCAAGTATTAGCGGTTCAAGTCTCAGGTTAAGACCAAATACACCTACCCTGATTGTAGACTCCCATAGACACATAGTCATACTACCAATGGATTCCGCAGGGGTCTATCCAGAGCGAAGCTGTTTCCCGTACCATTGGTAAAACACAACCTCCTATTACACTTGCATGAGTATCCTATACCCAAATATAAGAGAACTATGTTGTTGTGCCCTCACAACGTGCACAAGTGTAATACTAGTCTTTTACGTATTTATCGATGTCCAATATCGATAATACTCTGACTAGGGATATTTAATGATTTATCCTTCGTGGACTGATACTGTCTCATATCATTCTCCGTCCAGGAACAAATCACAGGGACCTCTCATCATTTATACATCTAGGTGATCTAATCACAAATGATAAGAGTGTAATCTCTTTTGTCACATAGTTAATTTGTACAACAACACCGTGATCTGTACAAATAGTGACGCTATTGGTCATAATTGTCCAACAATCTCCCACTTGGCCTATAGCCAGTCACTCGAGTGTTTAACACCCGAACTATGTACGGTTGGCTCAAACTGCTGAGAAAAGGTTTTCGTCAGCAGATTTACATGATTATCATCTGATGCGATTTATTCGATCATCACATCGCTGCGATGTATGATCCGAACGAATCAGATGAATATCAAAATAAGTATCTGGATCGTCGATGAGACCATTAATTCTTTAGCTTGTGTTGACGCCTAGCTCAGCTGCTAACAGAACTATATCTAATCTAATTAGATTTATTATCGACCCAAATGGCTTCTATTGCTGCCTCAGTTGCAGCAATAACCCGCATTTGTTGTTTATTAGGCAACAGTATCTTGCTTGGAAGATTTCCAGCTCACTGTTCCTTTATACTATTGTATAGTACCTATGTTACGACTTATAGTCGTTATCATGAAAGCCAAGCTTTCACCGATTTTATTATGGGAATATCATTTCCAAGAAATGACATATTTTCATTACTTTGGACATTCACTATAAGTGCGCTCCCACTAACCTCCTTATATACACAAAATTATTTTCGTTTTGAATTAAATCATAAACTATTATGATTACATCAAAACTACAATTCCAAGAGCCTAATGCGTGTGCTACAATCCATACATGGATCGAATAACCTGCAAACCTAGTTTGCTTGTTATGGTTCGACACAACATCGTCAGGATGTTGTAAACATCCTCCGAAAGGTTTCCGTTAAGGAAAGCGGTTTTGGCATTCAGCTGCCACATTTCATAAATGAAACATGCAGCATCAGCAAACATTATCCAAATGGATTTGCCATGGAAACAGGTAAAAGGTTTCGTCGTAATCAACACAATGTTGATAACTCTACCTTTTCGCTACAAGCCTAGCTTAGTACGTTGGTATGTTGCCATCCATGTATGTCTTCCTTGAAGACTTATATAGTACCAATAGGCACAATGCCTTGTGGTACATCAACTAGTATCCAAACTGGTTGATATACATGGAATCCATTTCGGATTATATGGCACTTTGCCATAATAGGGAGTCGATACCTTGTATCACTTCCTCATACGTAGTCAGTTGGTATTCCTCAATAAGATGGACATCTTTATGAGGTGAGATCAGAAACCCATACCCCAGGTTGTCTTCTGACTCTCTCCGACCTATGCGGTTCTTGTGTATTCGAAGATTATTGGAATAGTTTCATCCTTGATGAACTATTTGTGTTCCATTAGGACTCGGTGCCGGGAATAGTATTACTCCAATTTTCATTGAGTTATACTATCCTCCCACTTTCCACTGCATATCGGTATTCCTCTTAGGAAAACCACATGGTGAGCAACAATCTAATTGTTCTCTTGTGAGGTGTATAAGTACAATACTTATGGTATCCCTAGGATAACCTACATTTGGCACTTATCTAATTTGGGTTTTAGTTTGGTATCATCCAAATATATATGCCTAGCATACCCAAATCTAACAGGAATTTGAAACCCGGTTTCTTTTCCCGTTCATATCTAATATGAGATCTGTCAAACAGATATTTATGGAACCTTATTCAAAATAAATTCTGCACTGTTTAGCGTATCCGTTGAAGGAAATGGTAGCTCAGAGCGACTCATGATTAACCTTATCATGTCCAACAAAATTCGGTCTATCATTTCGGACACACTGTCAAACTGACGTGTTCCGGGAGGAGTCCTCATTGAAAGAATACTTTACTCTTTCGAGTATTTTAGAAACTTATTGCTTAAGTAATTTTCCATCACGGTCTTACCGTGACAGTTTAATACTTTAGCCGATCTGTTTGTCTATTTCGTGTCGAAACTCTAAAAGTTTTCGATTTGTGTTTCAAAAGAAACACATAACCATACGCGATGCCACATCCGTAAAGGTCACGAAATATTCATATCCACATCTAGCCTATCTAGACGTGGGCCCACTTGTTTCACTATGAACTAGGGCTAACAGATCGGTGGCACTGGCACTTTTACCAAGTAAATAGTGTTTTAGGCATTTTGCCCAATAAACTAGATTCGTAGTCTTTATTTGAAAGAAATCAAATTAGTCATAGTACCCGCTCTTCAAAAGTGCGGATATACAATTCCTGTTTAATAGTGTCTCTGACAACTATGCCACATCCAAGTTTCTTAATTGATCAAATCAATTTGAGCTAATTGTTTGTCATGTTATATATTTGAGATATATTTATATTCAAAATATAAATGATGTTATTCACATCTAATGTGTTTATCTCAATATCATCTTTATATAATAAAACACTTTAGTGTTCTGGAATATAAAGGTTCACCCGCAGCGGGTCAAACACTGATATAGAGATAATGTTTCCAGTCAAACTAGTTACATTATAACAGTCTCCTAATTTAGGTACATACCCTAAGGTAGTTCCTAAATTCAGGTATCTACGGTTAAAACAGCGACTTTTTTCCCGTTTTCAATTCGCAGATAAATCTCTAATGATGTCAGTATCCTGTTCAAAACAGATTCTGAACATCAATTCATATATTTTATGTACCACACTAAGTATTTAAAATCTAATTTTAATACTAGCTGTGAACATAATTACGACTATCATTTATGAAGTCAGAGCCTTGCTCGTCTTCAATTCCTTCATGGAATATGTCCTTTATCTTCCCAGAAGATTATAATGATTTTGCCTTTGCCCTTTTCAACATTCCAGTAGCCTTTGGCTAAGCCTCGGGTTTCTAGAATATCGAAGTAAGGTGCGCCTTGCGCTACTTGTCTAATTGCAAACTTTGACTTTGTCTCCTTGAGAATAGTCATTAATTCTCCGAGAATTTTTTATTGCAATTTAGTATTTCAAAGATCTAAAATAGATCCATGAAAATCCTTCAATTTCATTATCATACTTTAAGGATCTAATCCTTAGTTCTGATTCAGAAATTAAGGAGTCTACTGCGACAAGCATAATGGATTAAACACTTAAGTTATCATTACATAAATCTTCCAAAGATTATGCTCTACAATTTGCTTAACTACGGGCTTAGGCTTAATACGTTATTTTATCAAATAAACTAACTTATTATTTTTCCAGGACTATCCTGAAATTATTCCCAATTGAAAATTAAACCATTTAAACACATTTTCCCCAGGATTATGTTTTAAATGCCAATCTTTCAATATTCTCTTGATTCTAATAGTCCAACTATTCAATCAACGATTTGTGGTACCTTTTATTATAATGATTATAATAGTCCAACTATATAATCAAATATAATTTAAATCAATTAACCTCAATTACATTGATTACTATAATCCAATTATAAAATCAACTGTAAATTGAAATTAATTAATTCAAATATATTGATTAATATAATCCAATTATATATAATCAACTATAATACAGTCCAACTATTAATTAAAACAACAATTTAAATATTAGTCCAACTAACATTTAATCTAACGACAAAACAATTTGTGATTGAGCGCTTATGGCGAGTAATTGAACAGATATTCCAAATTTAATTCTTGCCTCCCACTATTTTTTGGCGAGCCTCTAACCCTCTGTCGAGTACTCGGGAAACCGTGTTTCCTAGTGGGCTAGGATCCCGTTAACTATCACACAATCTTGACTTTGGCCAACAAATTGTATGATAATTAACTAGGTAGATCTCTAAGATCAATTGGATCCAATCCAATTCCTAGATCCGGTAGGGGGATATACAAATCCGAAACATATATCTTATATATGCCAATACATCCAATGTATTACCTAACCTTTTTCCTCTGAATCAACTAAGCCTTGGCTTTGGCACAACAAACTTAGTGATCCCAGTCAAGCGCGACCCATTGACAATGGAAAGCTTCGTAATCAATGTCGATGGACAAGAAGTGGTCTTGACTTTGGCCAACAAACCACAACTTGGACAAGACACTGATATGGAACAAAGCCTTCGTGATTCAAACACATCTTCGACAGACAAAGGCCTTGACTTTGGCCAACAAACCAATGCCGTCTAGGATCTTGAGTGAGAATCACTCAATGGAAGGAAAGACGCTTAATATTATTTGAGGGTTTTTCGCGTGCAAATTGGCAACCAATTTATTATCTTTGTTAAGGTCTCATCATCATACACCCTTAAACATGCATTCTAAATACATAATAAAGCGTATATGAAATAAAATAATAATGATATGCGGATGGATACTTTACATTGATCCTATATCAAATCTCTCATTTTCTCTATCCAAAGCTAGCACATGTATTTACTTCTACCCGTTACACTACACTTCTAAAGAAACCTCATTTACATTGAGGGGAATAGGTGAGAAGAGAATACAAAGAGTATAGAGGTGATAAGGCTGGACACGCAGGTCCAATTAATAAATCAAATTTATTACAATTTCCAAAATTGTCCCACCTGACTAATATCCATCTGATACACATTATTCATGCATCGCAACCATGTATTCATACAAGCATGTTATCAATCAATCTAATCCAATTAATTAATCTGATAATTAGTGATCATCTAATGTTCAAACAACGATTTGATTTTTGCGCGAGTCAAAACTCGTTTGCGAATAAGTACTCAAAGTATGAATTCTTGAATTAAATAAAACTACAACATTAAATCCAATTTAATATGCATTTAATTCTAATTCACTATTTAATTCCAAATTAAATATTACACTTTATTAACGAACCTTTACGACTTAAATCCCAAATTTAATCGCAACGGGTCTCTAAGCCCGATTAACATCTAATGTTTATTTAATTAAAGTCCAATGGGCTTTTAATTAATTTCTTTAAGGCGTGGACTTTTGGTCAACTCGGGTCAAACCGATAACCAAGGTCCAATCCGGGAGTTACCCCATAAGTCTTTAAATTAATTTTGGCCCATTAGGCCCAATTAAATAATTAAGGTCCATTAAGTCATAATTGGACTTTTTGGATGCGGTTTTGGCCCAATTGGATCCAACCAAATTGGCCTAAACCTAACTTGGTACAACCAAGCCCAAAAGCCCAATTACAACCTTTAAGGCCAAATTTCCAAAAACAAGCCCAATTAATTAAGTTATAAAATTCCAAATTCCATAATTAATTAACCTAAGTGTAATACACAATTAATCACCCAATTAACATTTCTAAAACATCAATTAGCATAATTAATCATGCACTTTGTAGGCATTGCATTTTTGCATACCAAACCCGATGAGGAGTCTCGTAAGGAGACACTACCTTTAAGTCGTGGAAGTAGCGGAAAACGGTCGTCGGAAAGGAGAAGTCAAGAGTTGACATATCATTGGTTTTATTTCGTTGAGTTCGCTCGGAGTTCGCTTGTTGAATCTTCGTTTCGAGGCATGTCTTTGGCCCGAAATCACGGCAACACACTTCACGCCCAGCCACTACTCAGTGCATCAACACCACGCCCACTGCTTCACGAGCAGCCCCTCAACCATTATTCACTGCAATTCTTCACGCCCAAACTCCCTTTAATCCACGCCATTACTTCACGTAAATCAGCCCCAAATCACCCCCTGAAGTGTGCGGAATCAGACCCTCATTCTGCCCCTATTATTCAGCTCCATCAACAGCCCTTCAAGCCCCCTCATGGACCAGCTCACTTAACAAACAACTGCCTAAGCATCAACAACACAGACGATCATTCTTCACGCCAACAGCCCCTGCACCCTCCAATTCACAACTTCTCAGTCCCTCTCATGACCAGCTCACCCCTTCTATGTGTTCAGTTCATGTTACTGCCGCCATGAGCCCCCTGACCTCACGTCCCTAGCAAGCATCAACGTAGCAGCCTCGCACCTCACCAGTCCACTCGCAACCCTCCACTCGGTTTCACGTACAACTGCCTTCACGCTCAGCTCTCTCATCACCTCTCGGCATCCCCAAAATTGGCCACACTTCACGCAACATAGCCTAGCCTTCTAACGCACAAACTAGAGCCATATGCACTGAGCCACAAAACCCTACCCATGCAACACGTCTTCATCCCCAAAAATCCTCATGCACCACGCCATTTGTCTCCATGCATCTTAAATCTCTCAACGTCTCACTGCCCTTCATTTACCTAGCCACCTAGCAACTCATCACCTCTCAACACGCCACGCTCAACTCACAAGGAACATAGCCATCCTCGAGAGCCTCTCTTCACGTTGCACTCACAAACGTCCAGCCCTTCATGCCATAATACTCTTCACGCCTAGCCTGCCTTCACCTTGCTCCCACCAGCCCCTTTCACGTGTTGGCCTTCAAAATCCTCACTCAAGCCAACCCTCCACTCATAAAGCCACTCATGCACACGTAAACCATGAAAAGTAATAGCCCTTCACTAGGTAAAACAACGTGAAAACACTGCTCATACCACACGACCCACTGCCCTCACGAAACCCTAGCCTCCCTCACGTGAGCAGCCCACGTCCAACACGCCTCAAACAGCACCAACACGCTGAGAACCCTAACACAGCACCTGCCCTCAATGCCGTCACAGCCCATGCACACACTCACGTAGAGACTCACAACCATGCACACGTGAAAAGTCACACAGCACACACCCTTAGTCACGTCCCAGGCCACGCAGCAACAAGCCAAAACTGCCCACAAACCCTCAATGATAGCAGCCCCTAAACCGATCAAATAACTGACCCAAACCGTCTCAAAACAGTAGCCGAATAATCCCACAAAATTGCACCCGAAACGGCGGCAAAATTGCACCAAGAAACAGTGATAAAAGTAACCGAAACCGACTGAAAACTGTCCACCAAAACCGTCCCCGAACAGCGAAGAAAACAGAGGAAAAATGGAGAGAAAACAGCGAGTGGATCAGAGAAAACAGCGGGCGGAAACCGCGAGTGAAAACAGACAAAACAGAGAAAACAGCGAACCCGAGAAAATAGCGGAAATAGTGGACCAGTGAAAACAGTGGTAACAGTGGACCAGTGAAAACAGCGGAAACAGTGGACCAGTGAAAACAGCGGAACGATAACCTTTCTGGCACCGTGAAACGCACTCCCGAAAAGCGACTTAAAAGGTAAGACCTGAGGGCACCCGTTATTATATTTTATTTTGTTGTCCCGGACACGGCGTGCTCGGTTGACGTGGAATACGTTCAACCGAGTATGCGACGTCCAACATTGAGAACGGCCAAATTCATTGGCCATATGTTTGTTCCACATGTATTAATTTAAATATTCATGAGTTATGTTTACCGCTTTCCTGGCTTATCTTTGAAGCATGCAAACCTAGATTTAGGCTTTATAAGAATTTAGACTATTTTGACCAATATGTATGTTGAGTAAACTTGGTTAATATTGCACAAATCCATTCATTACAAACGACATAAGTAAGGGACCATTCCGAACCCAATGGTTTCAGGTCTTCCCTTGCGAGGGGTGAGTGCGGCCTTAAATCATTTCCCGGTTCACACCGGGTGGCGACTCCTTTTTTCTCCAGTTTAGTCCCCCGTGGGCTACTCCGTACTCCCAACTAGGCTCTGAGTCTAGAACAGCATGCGTCGCCCAAGTTCTGTGTCCTACACACTTCTACATCAAATAGTGTCCAACACAATTCAATCAAAATCAAACCCATTTTACATGCTTAAAGTCTCGGCAATTAGGGGTTTTTCCAATCCGATTCGGTTTCAATCCAATTGAATCCACAATCATTATTTCCCAAATCACTTCAACTCATCCAATGAATCAAAAACAAAAAATCACAATGAATTTCATGTCTTACTAAATTCGGCCAAGCCAACTTTAAAAGGGAAAAATGTTCCAAATCAAAATTCAATCCAATTGAACTTCAAAACAACATTACCATATTGTTTTAAGTCATCCAATGATCAAACAAACAAAGAATCACCAAGATATTAGGGTCTCAATTTTCGGCCATGCCCAAAAATTTGGGGAAAAATGGATCCAATCCAATTTCATGAAATTGAACATACACAACTTCAATTAATCAACATACAAGCATACTTAATCAATCAATTCAACCAAATCATGCTTCAATTGATTTTACCCAATTTCAAACCCTAACTTTTTCATGCTTGATCAAAGCTCATAGATACCATTGTGGTTTCTAATTAGGTCCCAAGATCATGAAATCAAGCAAGAAATTCGCATGAATACATCAAAGAAGTAAGGCAGAATACATACTCACATTGAACGGTTTGAGATACGAAGAAAAAAACCATTTGGCCTCCTCCATGAAGCTCAGTTTTGGTCTCTTTGAACTGCAGTGGTGCTCGGTTTTGGGCTGTGAAAGTCCTCCAAGATTCGGCCATGGGAGACACCATGGAAGCTCCAAGCTCCAAGCTCTAAAATTGATTCCAAGCTCATGTGTTAGTTTCCCTATCACCTATGTATCACTCATGTGTGTGCTAGCACTTCTTCTTCTTCTTTGCTTCTCACTAATTCGGTCAAAACCAGAAAATGGAAGAAAGAAAACGGTTCCAAACCGTGAAGAAGAAGGTTGGAAAAAAAGAGGGAGAGGAAAAAATGTGAAAGTCAAGTGGAGAGAGAAGGAAAATGTTTTACTTATATATTTATTTTTATTTTCCAAAAACAAAAACAAATACAAAAAGCATTTTCCATTTACCAAAAAATAAAAAGCAAAAGTCGAAAAGCAAAAACCAATTAATGCTTTTCAACCACCACATCAATCACTCAAATCAAGTGACAACTTGTCACATCACTTAAAGTGACATTTGATTTGACGCTTGATGTGACTTGCGATTTGACGCTCGATTTGACTTGCGTGCCGCACTCGAATTCGAAATGCGAATGCGCTCGCAAATAATCCCGGGCTCGGGTTCGTTAATTCCAAATTAACGAATTTTCCGTTGTGTCGTAATTAAATGATCACGCCTAGCGAAATCACTATTCACGTCGCTAACGAATTAATTCTAAATTAATTCGTTCACCCGAATTAAAATCTAATTTTAATTCCGCGTCGAAATCCAATTTCGCATAATATATCGAATATATTATTTTATCGATTAATTCCAAATTAATCGTTCTCTCTCTTTAATTAATAATTTATCCCAGATAAAATATCTCTGTAATTAATCCCATATTAATTTTCTCTCTTTTCTAATTAATCCCAGATTAATAAAGTGCGAGTCATACATCATCGGTGAATCTTCGGGAAGCGACCCATGAGATCCCCGGATATGTTGGCAGCAAATACGGTCGTCGGACTATCCGAACAAGTAAGTACCTCGTACTACGTTTGTACCGATTTACAAGACAAGGTTGGCTTCTAGCAAAGCGCCATGCCTACCCAATTCTCCAGAAATATCCTTATAGGAATATGTAATCTATATCAAGCGTAATATACCGTAGTATTGTGTATTTCGATCCAGTATCGGATGTTCACGTGCTAGGCCTGGGGCAGGAATTGTGTCTGCCCCGTACGAAGCACATATCGGATGTCTGGCAACTAGTCTCTATAATCGGATAAACATGACCTTGTCATAATATCCCGATAGCTCGAGCATTTAAGAGAACAAGTTATGTATCCTATGTGACCATCATCTCCATATGAATGGAGTGATACTTCCATCCTAACATCACACCCAACACACTACGATTCTCAATATACCTAGCATTGGCGTACACAGAACCTGTTAAAGCCCTGGACGACCTCAACCAAAGTATATTGATTGTCGCAAGTATTACAGGTTCAAGTCTCAGGTTAAGACCAAATACACCTACCCTGATTGCAGACTCCCATAGACACATAGTCATACTACCAATGGGATTCCGCAGGGGTCTATCCAGAGCGAAGCTGTTTCCCGTACCATCGGTAAAACACAACCTCCTATTACACTTGCATGAGTATCCTATACCCAAATATATGAGAACTATGTTGTTGTGCCCTCACAACGTGCACAAGTGTAATACTAGTCTTTTACGTATTTATCGATGCCCAATCTCGATAATACTCTGACTATGGATATTTAATGATTTATCCTTCGTGGACTGATACTGTCTCATATCATTCTTCGTCCATGAACAAATCACAGGGACCTCTCATCATTTATACATCTAGGTGATCTAATCACAAATGATAAGAGTGCAATCTCCTTTGTCACATAGTTAATTTGTACAACAACACAGTGATCTGTACAAATAGTGACGCTATGGGTCATAATTGTCCAACACCTAAGGAAACACATAACCATAACAAGATGCCACATCCGTAAAGGTCCCAAAATATTCATATCCACCTCTAGCCTAGCTAGAAATGGGCCCACTTGCTTCATTATGAACTAGGGCTAACAGATCAGTGGTATTTACACTTTTACCAAGTAAATGTGTTATATGCATTTTGCCCAATGAACTAGATTCGTAGACTTTATTTGATTTGAATCAAAACAATCCTAGTACCTACTCTTCAAAAGTGCGGATATACGATTCTTGTTTAATTGTGTCCCAGACAACAATGCCACTAATTAGTTTCTTCTGATCAAATCAGTTTGATCTATTTGTTTGTCATTAAATATGTTTGAGATTTTATTTATATTCAAAATATAAATTCTGTTATTCAATCTAATGTGTTTATCTCAATATCATCTTAATAAAATAAAACACTTTAGTGTTCTAGAATATAAAGGTAAATCCGCAACGGATTATACACTGATATAGAGATAATGTTTCTAGTCAAACTAGTTACATTATAATAATTTCCTAATTTAAGTACATACTCGAGGGTAGTTCCTAAACTTAGGTATCTACGGTTAAAACAGCGACTTTCGTCCCATTTCCGTTTCACAGATAAATCTCAATAGATGTCAGTATCCTGCTCATAGCAGATTCTGAACATCAGTATGTATTTATGTACCACACTAAGTATTTAAAATCCAATTTCAATACTAGTAGTGAACATAATCTTGACAAACATATTTGAAGTCAGAGCCTTGCTCGTCTTCAATTCCTTCATGTCTGCTTTGTCCAAACGGCAGTCACGCTTCCGCGATCCCGTTTACCACAATTTAAGCAGACATTTTGGGATATGTCCTTTAACTTCCTAGAAGATTATAATTATTTTGCCTTTGCCCATTTTACTTGCCTATTGCAAATTTTGACTTTGTCTCCTTGAGAATATCTATTAACTCTCTAAGAGTTATGTATTGCAATTTAGTACTTCTTAGATCTAAAGATAGATATTTGAAGATCCTTCAATTTCATTATCATACTTTAAGGATCTAATCCTTAGTTCTGATTAAGAAATTAAGGAGTCTACTGCGACAAGCTTAATGGATTAAGCACTAAAGTTATCATTACATAAATCTTCCAAAGATTATGCTCTATTATTTGCTAACTCCGGGCTTAGGCCTAATATGTTATTTTATCAAATAAAGTAACTTATTAGTTTCCAGGACCATCCTGAAATATTCCCAATTTGAAAATTAAACCATTTAAATACATTTTTTCCCTAGGATTATGTTTTAAATGCCAATCTTTCAATTTTATCTTGATTCTAATAGTCCTACTATTTAATCAACGATTAAGGTACTATTTATTATAATGATTTCTATAGTCCAACTATTTAATCAACTATAATTAATTAAATCAAATATATTGATTATTATAATCAAATTATATAATCAAATATAAATGAATAGTTTGAATACAGTCCAACTGTTAATTAAAACAACGTTTAAATATTAGTCCAACTAACATTTAATATATATTTGACGAATGATATTTGTTCGAGCGCGTATGGCAAGTAATTAAACGAATATTGCAAATTCAATTCTTGCCTCCCACTATTTTTCGGCGAGCCTCTAACCTTCTGTCGAGTACGCTAGGAAACCGTGTTTCCTAGCAGGCTAGGATCTCGTTAAATATCACACAATCTTGACTTTGGCCAACAAATTGTTTGATAATTAACTAGGTAGATCTCTAAGATCAATTGGATCCAATCCAATTCCTAAATCCAGTAGGGGGACATCCAAGTCCGAAACATATATACAATATATATGCCAATATATCCAATATATTGCTTAACCTTTTTCCTCTGAATCAACTAAGCTTTGGCTTTGGCACAACAAACTTAGTGATCCCAGTCAAGCGCGACCCATTGACCATGGAAAGGTTCGTAATCAATGTCGATGGACAAGAAGTGGTCTTGACTTTGGCCAACAAACCACAACTTTGACAAGACATTGATATTGAACAAAGCTCTCGTGATTCAAACACATCCTCGATGGACAAAGGCCTTGACTTTGGTCAACAAGCCAATGCCAGTCTCGGATCTTAAGTAAGAATCACTCAATGAAAGGAAAAACGCTTAATATTGTTTGAGGGTTTTTTGCGTGCAAATTGGCAACCAGTTTATTATCTTTGTTAAGGTCTCATCATCATACACCCTTAAACATGCATTCTAAATACATAATAAAGCGCGTATAATAAAAGTAATAATGATATGCAGATGGATACATTACACATTGATCCTAGATCAAATCTCTCCCTTTCTCTCTCCTGCTAGCACAAGTATTTGCTTCTACCCATTACATTACACTTCTAAATAAACCTCATTTACGTTGAGGGGAATATGTGAGAAGAGAATACAAAGAGTAAGGAGGTAATAAGGCTGGACACGCAGGTCCAATTAATAAATTCCAAATTTATTACAACAATTTCTAAAATTGCCCCACCCATCTAATATCCATCCGATATACATTATTCATGCATCACAACCAAGTATTCACACAAGCATGTTATCAATCAATCTAATCAAATTAATTAATCTGATAATTAGTGACCATCCAATGTTGAAACAACGATTTGATTTTGTTCGAGTCAAACTCGTTCTGCGAATAAGTACTCAAAGTACGAATTCTTGAATTAAATTAAACTACAAAATTAAATCCAATTCAACTTGTATTTAATACTAATTCGCCATTTAATTCCAAATTAAATATTACACTTTATTAATAAACCTTTTACGACTTAAATTCCAAATTTAATCGTTACGGGTCTCAAAGCCCGATTAACGTCCAACGTTAATTTAATTAAAGTCCAATGTGCTTTTAATTAATTTCTTAAGGCGTGGACTTTTGGTCAACTCGGGTCAAACCGAATAACCAAAGTCCAATCCGGGAATTACCCCATAAGCCTAGAAATCAATTTAGGCCCATTAGGCCCAATTAAACTTTAAAGGTCCATTAGTCGCATTTGGGCTTTATGGAGGCGGTTTTGGGCCCAATTGGATCCAACCAATTTAGAATAAACCCAACTTAGTACAACCAAGCCCAATAACAACATTCAAGCCCAATTTCCAAAATTAAACCCATTTAATTAAATTACCAAATTACAAATTCCCAATTTAATTACACAAAGTGTATAACACAATTAATTACCCAATTAACATTTCCAAAACAGCAATTAGCCTAATTAATCATGCTCAATTACATCAATTAGTGTCCAACACATTTTGATCAAAAAATCAAACCCATTCATGCTTCACTAATCTCGGCTTTTGTAGGGGATTTTAAATCGATTTCGATTTCAATCCAATTGAATCCACAATCAATATTAAATCAACATTCCCGATTGATTCAAGTCATCCAATGATCAAAAATAAAAAAATCCAAGACTTATTAGGGCACTACATCTCTCGGCCAAGCAAGATAAATTGGGGAAATTTGTTCCAAACAATTTTAATCAAATTGATCCAATCAATCCTCAATTAAACATGTATTAAGCATACAAATTCATGTAATTTAATGAAAACATGCTCAAATACATTTTACCCAAATTTTAAGCCCTAATCTTTTCATGCTCAACCTTGCTCTGATACCATTGTTGGAGTTCTCTAAGCTTCCCAAGATCGAATCAAGCAATGAAAATTAAGTGCGAATACAATCGAAGGAGTTGCGGAATACTTACATCGATCGGTTGAGCGACGCGAGAAGCAACAAAAATTCTGTTTCTACCCACTGGAAGTCACGGCAGTGAGCTGCTGTTCTTCCTCCATTTTCGGCCATTGTTGGTCCTTCGTCAAGCTCCAAGCTTCGTCAAAAGATACCAAGCTCATGGGTGGACTTCACTATCACCTTCGCATGTCTCTCGGAGTGCTAGCTCTTGATGATTTTGCCATAAAATCATCACACTTTTGCTTCCCATCTCACGGTTTCTGCCCAGAAAAACCAGTGAAGAAAATGGCCAAATGGCCGAGAGAGAAAGATGAGTTTCTGGCTTTAAACACGTGAACAAAGAGAGAGAATGGAATGAATGTTGGTTTTGTGTATTTGTGTATCTAATACACATAATTCCTTTTTCAAAAAATCAATAAATGATTTACAATAAATTTGGCTTTTGAAGTCAAACAATAAAAGCCACACCAACCTCCATCAACTCACATCACTTATGAATAGTGACTTGCGTCAATCACTCAAAGTGAAAGACATCTATCACGTGATTGACGAATGATGTGACACTAGATGCGACTAGCAATTTGACGCTAGATGTGACTTGCGTGCCGCACTCGAATTCGAAATGTGAATGCGCTCGTAAACAATCACGGGCTCGGGGTTCATGAATTCCAAATTAACAAATTTTCTGTTGCGACGTAATTGAATCTAATTTAATTAAATAATCATGCCTAGCATAATTACTATTCACGTCGCTAACGAATTAATTCTAAATTAGCTCGTTTGCCTGAATAAAAATCTAATTTTAATTCCGCGTCGAAATCAAATTTCGTATAATATATCGAATATATTAATTAATCGATTAATTCCAAATTAATCGTTATCTCTCTTTAATGATATTTTATCCCAGATGAAATGTGACTTTACCTATTCAAATTAAACACACAAAAATAAACACACACCAAATCTTAATATATACACAAATTGGACTAAGTTTAACGTTGTGAGCTAGACATGACTACCCGAATGTTAGGCTGGATCTGAAAGTGTGACACTTTCTTTTTGTCGCTCAAATGATTCTCCCCAGTAGTGCTTTACACGCTGGCTATTAACTTTGAATGTATCATTGGTGTTGGGATCAAGTAACTCAACAACTCTATATGGTAAAACCTCAGTAATCACAAATGGACCTGACCACCATGATTTCAGCTTTTCAGGGAAAATTTTCAACCTTAAATTGTATAACAACACCTGCTGGCTTAGTTCCAATTGTCTATGCACTATTTTTTAATCATGCCATTTCTTGGTCTTGTCTTTGTATAGTTTGGCATTCTCATAAGCCTGCAGGCGAAATTCCTCTAATTCGTTGAGTTGGTGGAGCCGTTTCTCTCATGTTGCTTGTGGATCAAGATTTAACTTCTTCAGTGCTCAGTACGCTTTATGCTCAAGTTCCACTGGCAGATGGTATGTTTTCCCAAACACCATTCGATATAGGGACATACCAATAGGAGTTTTGTTGATCAGTCCCTCCTTGTTGATCCAACGGTTCTCTCCAAAATTCTTTTGATCTCTCTGTTTGAAACTTCAACCTATCCATTATTCTTCTTTTCCGCTGAAGTGTCCGCCGTATGGTGATGAATGACAATGCTATAAGATACTATTGACATCCTCCTATGGAACACGTCTCAGTAATTGATCAACACAATATTTGAATAGGTATAGTTCATCATATACATAGTAGATAAAATTAATCTGGGATTAATTGCGGAGATATTTTATCTGGGATAAAATATCATATAAAGAGAGATAATGATTAATTTGGAATTAATCGATTAATTAATATATTCGATATATTAAACGAAATTGGATTTCGACGTGGAATTAAAATTAGATTTTAATTCGGGCGAACGAATTAATTTAGAATTAATTCGTTAGCGACGTGAATAGTAATTTCCCTAGGCGTAATCATTTAATTACGACACAACAGAAAATTTGTTAATTTGGAATTAGCGAACCCAAGCCCGAGATTATTTGCGAGCGCATTCGTATTTCGAATTCGAATGCGGTACGCAAGTCAAATCAAGCGTCAAATCGCTAGTCGCATCTAGCGTCACTTCAAGCGTCAAATCACTTGTCACTTTGAGTGATGTGACTTGACAACTTGATGTGAGTTGATGGAAGTGGTTGGTGCCATTATGGCTTGACTTTTTGAAAGCCAAATTCAAATGAAATGAATTTGAAATTCAAATGTGTGTATAAGATACAAAAATTTGGAAACAAACCACACAACTCTCTCTTTTCTCTCATCTCTCTCCATTCACGCCCAGGGGGCCAAAAACCTTCTGGTTTGCTGTTAAAACTGTGAGCAGTGGGAAGGCAAGAGTGGGATTTTGTGGCAAAATCACGAGTGCTAGCACACTACGAGACATGCGAAGGTGATAGGGAAGTCCACCCATGAGCCGGGAATCGTTCGACGAAGCTTGGAGCTTGACGAATGACCAAAACCGAGCCAAAACCAGTGAGTAGAAACTGTCACTGCCGTGAACTATCAAGTAGTAGAATTCGAGTTTTGTTCGTTGCCGCGTAGCTCAACCGCTCGATGTGAGTATTCCGCAACTTCTTCGATTTGTATTCGCTCTTATTTCATGCTTATTATTGATCTTGGGACCTTAATAGAAACCAACAGTTTGGTGGAGAAATTGGTGAAGGCAAAGTTTTGCCTATAAATACCAAGCCATTTCATTTGTAAATTTCATACCTTCTTTTGGGGATTTCCTTCAGAATACTAAGAAAATTATATCTTGTTTGTTTATTTACAGCTTTCTGTATTTAATTTTTTATTTTACACAATAGTATTTTCTTTATTTTACTTTTTAGTCTTTATTTTTACGTTTCAGTATGAGGAGGTAACTCCCCTCTGCTGGGGTGAAAAGTTAAGCTTTTATTACTAATATTTAGATTAATCTCCCTTAATTATAATATATAAACTATTTAAAACCCAACTAAATGGGATACCGCCTTTATGGTCGGTTGGACTTAATTAAATTGATTTTAACCTGACTAAATTGGATACCGCCTTTATGGTTGGTTGGAATTAATCATAAATCTGACTTAATCAGGATACCGCCTATATGGTCGGTTGGTAATGTCATGAAAATTTAATATATTATAATAAGGGATATATCTAAAATAGAAGTAATAAATGGGATCCTCTAACCCCAGTATTTTCTTTATTGCTTTATTTTCCTTTTTAATTTACAAGATTTACTTTATGTCATTTACTTTATTTAAGATTTTACTAGTCCTAGATATGTGTTGTAACTAAACATGTTATCTGGGGTTGTGATGAATTCCAATATCACCGGTTTATAAGGGGTTATTTTGTGACTTGGGTAATATAAAGGTTTATTTATTAAGTCTTAAGCTTAATGCTTCTTGTTAACTGGCCATTAATAAGATTGATCTGGTAAACTTAAAATGAACTTGACGAAGGGATTTTAGGCTTCAACCTTAGAATTAATAGCTCACGATCTCCCCTACGGATTAGATACCTCTTAATAGATTCCTTCCAGAATAGACATATGTTGGGTTCCTAGAACATGCCAAGGATCTTCTAAGCAAAAAATTGTGTGAATAATCAAGGTAAGTTTGCGGAAAAATACTTACAATGATCGGCTAAGTGGATGTAGAGATTACAAAAATTTATCCTTCAAGAAGAGCTCAAATCTTTCCTTTGAATTCCAAACTCTAGGGTAAGTGTCTCTATCACCTTTATAGACTCCTTTGTTGTGCTAGCAATCAAGATTTTTGAAGCAAAAATAAATTACCATGAACCATAGGCTTATGGCAATAGAGAGCAAGAGAGGGGGAGAGAATTCGGCAATCACAAAAAGAGGGAGAGAGTGTTACTTGTTTTTGATTTTCCGAAATCAATTTTCTATATACCAAATATCCAAAGATGGTAAAAGTCTTTCACACATCAATTAAAATAAAGCTTGTGTGATTTACAAGCTAACAACAACTACCAACTTCTATCAACCAAAAGCTAATTAAAGTTTACTAGAGATGTGACTAGGTGGGCCCCACTTTAAATTCAAAATTCGAGTGGGCCCGCTAAACATATTTCGGGCTCGGGTTCGTTAATTCCGAATTAAAAAATTTTTCGTCGCGACATAATTAAATATTAAAGTCGCTTACGAATTAATTCTAAATTAATTCGTTCGCCCGAATTAAAATCCAATTTTAATTTCGCGTTGAAATCTAATTTCAATTAATATATCGAATATATTATTTAATCGATTAATTCGAAATTAATCGTTCTCTCTCTTCTCATCGAATTTTATCCCAGATAAATTCTTACCGCAATTAATCCTAGATTGATTTTCTCTCACTCATAATTAATTCTAAATTAATTATCTTCGAGTCAAACGTCATCGGTGAATCTTTGGGAAGCGACCCATGAGATCCCTGGATATGTTGGCAGTAAATCCGGTCATCGGACTATCTGAATTCGTGCGTACCCGGTACCACGTTCTTACCGATTTACAAGACATGGTCGGCTTCTAGCAAAGCACCGTGCCTATCCAATTCTCCAGAAATATTCTTTTAAGGAATACATAATCTATATCAAGCGTAGTATACCAAGTATTGTGTATTACGATCCAGTATCAGATGTCACATGCTAGGCCTGGGGCTGGAATTGTTTCTGCCCCGTACGAAGCATATATCAGTTCACTAGCAACTAGTCTCTTTATTCGGATAATCATGACCTTGTCATATTATCCCGATAGTTGCAACATATTAGAGTACTAGTTCTGTATCCCTGCGTGATCAGCATCTCCATATTACTGAAGTGATACTTCCATCTTGACATCACACCCAATACACTACGATTCTCAATAAACCCAAAAGAGGCGTACACAGAACATGTTAAAGCCACGGAAGACCAAAACCAAAGCGTACTAATTGTCGCAAGTATTAGCGATGCAAGTCTCAGGTTAAGACCAAATACATCTACCCTGATTCAGATTCCCATAGACATATAGTCATACTACCAATGGGATTCCGATGGGTCTTGTTAGTGTTCCTAGAACATGCCAAGGATCTAATAAGCATGAAAATGTGTTCATAAATTCAAAATAAGATGCGGAATATACTTACAATGAACGGATTTGAGCTTTAAAATTTGAGAAGAGATCTTCATGATCCAAGCTTTGAGTGATGATTCCAACTCTTGAAGTGGTTTCCCTATCACCTTAGTTGATTTCTTTAAGTGCTAGCTTTGTTGATTTTGCCACAAAATCAAAGAGAGGAAGGAACCAAGTTCACGCCAATGATGAGAGGATTTTAGGGTTTTTCATTTTGTTCAAGTGTGTCAAGTGTGTGTAATGAGAGAGAGATATGCCTTTTGGTAAAACCATTTTACCCTTTTACCTAAACAAGGTGGCTGGGTAAATGGTTTCACCAAAACCATTCCAAGGTAGTTGGATGGTTGGTGACTTGGCATAAATTCCAACTACCCTCCCAACTACCAAATGTGAAGTGGGCCCCACATTTGAATTCAAAATTCAAATGTCTCTACGAATTTTTGCCGCGGCTCGGTTCCGTTTAATCCGATTAAACGAACTTTCGTCGCTAAATAATTAAATCTAATTTAATTAAATAACGATGCCTCGCAAATATATTACGAACGTCGTTTACGAATTAATTCTAAATTAATTCGTTCGTTCGTATTAAAGTCCGACTTTAATTTCGTAATGAAATCCAATTCATATTAATATATCCGATATATTAATTTTAGTCCATACGAATAAATTAAATAGAAAAATCAAATTTAACTATTAAATTTATTCTACCGATTAATTCCAAATTTATCGTGTTCTCTCTCTTCCGAACACATTTAATCCCAGATTAAATAATACCAATTGTCATCGGTGAATCTTTGGGAAGCGACCCAAGAGATCCCTGGATATGTTGGCCGTAAATACGGTCATCGGAATATCCGAATACGTGCGTACCTCATACCATGTGCTTACCGATTTACAAGACATGGTTGGCTTCTAGCAAAGCACCATGCCTACCCAATTCTCCAGAAATATTCTTACTGGAATATATAATCTATGTCAGGTGTAGTATACGTAGTATTGTGCATTGCGATCCAGTATCGGGTGTCACGTGCTAGGCCTAGGGCTGGAATTGTGTCTGCCCCGTACGAAGCACATGTCGGATGTCTGGTAACTAGTCTCTATAATCGGATGAACATGACCTAGTCATATCATCCCGATGACTGCAGTACTTAAGAGTACTAGTTCCGTATCCTATGTGACATCATCTCCACTATGACTGGAGTGTTACTTCCGTCTTGACATCACACCCAATACACTACGATTCTCAATGTACCCAGTAGAGGCGTACACAGAACCTGTTAAAACCCTGGACGACCAAAACTAAAGCATATTGATTGTCGCAAGTATTAGCGGTGCAAGTCTCAGGTTGAGACCAAATACACCTACCATGATTTCGGACTTCCATAGACACGTAGTCATACTACCAGTGGAATTCCGAGGGGTCTATCCAGAGCGAAGCTGTTTCCGTACTATCGGTAAACATAACCTCCTATTACACTTGCATGAGTATCCAATACCCATATATATGAGAACTATGTTATTGTGCCCTCACAACTCGCACAAGTGTAATACTAGTCTATTCCGCATTATCGATGTCCAATCTCGATAATACTACGACTATGGATATTAATGATTAATCCTTAGAGGACTGATACTGTCTCATATCATCTCAATCCAGGAACTAATCATAAGGACCTCCTATCATTTATATATCTAGGTGATCTAATCACAAATGATAAGAGTGCAATCTACTTGTCACATAGTTAATTTGTACAATAACACCATGATCTGTACAAATAGTGACGCTATGGGTCATAATTGTCCAACAATCTCCCACTTGGCCTATAGCCAGTCACCCGAGTGTCATACACCCTAACTATGTACGGTTCGCTCAAACTGCTAAGGAAAGGCTTTCGTCAGCGGATTTGCATGATTATCCTCTAATGTGATTTATACGATCATCACATCGCCACGATGTATGATCCGAATGAATCAGATGAATAGTTGAATATATATCTGGATCATTGATGAGACCATTAATTCTTTAGCCTGTGCTGACGCCTAGCTCAGCTGCTAACATAACTATATATAATTTAACTAGATTTATTATCGACCCAAATGGCTTCTATTACTGCCTCAGCCGCAGAAATAACCTGCATTTGTTGTTTATTCGGTAACATTATCTTGCTTGGAAGATTTCCAGCTCACTGTTACGCTATTCAAACTATATAGTACCGTTATTTTTTATCGGTTAGGAAACTTGCAGCAGTGATCCCAGTCACTTCAAGTTCTCCTTCTCCATAGTTTAAGACATCATCCTTAGTTCTTTAAGATACTAACGGATGTTCTTAATATTAATCCAGTGACAATCACTTGGATTGACCTGTTTGTGACTCTATATACTCAAAGCGTATGAGACACCAGGTAACGTACTTTTTTCAATGTACGATTTCTCAGAGAGTGTTAACAACTTTAAATCTATCCATGTAGATCTTTATTCCTAGAATAAATGTTGTTTCTCCCAAGAATTCTACGGAGAATTTTCATGAAAGCCAAGCTTTCACCGATTGTAATATAGGAATATCATTTCCAAGAAAAGACATATCATCATTATTTAGGACATTTACTTTCAGTGCGCTCCCACTAACCTCCTTATATACACAAGAATCATTTCTCGTTTTGAATTAAATCATAAGCCATTATGATTACATCAAAACGATAATTCCAAGAACCCAATGCTTGCTTCAATCCAAACATAGATCGAATAACCTGCAAACCTTGTTTGCTAGTTTTGTTACGACAAAACCGTCAGGATGTACAACATCCTCCAAAAGGTTTCCTTTACAGGAAAGCGAATTTTCGGTTCAGCTGTCATATTTCATAAATGAAATATGCAGCATCAGCAAACATTATCCAAATGGATTTAACGTGGCAACAGGTAAAATATCTCGTTGTAATCAACACAATGTTGATAACGAAACCTTTCCGCTACAAGCCCAGCTTAGTACGTTGGTATGCTGCCATCCACGTATGTCTTCCTTGAACACTTATATAGTTCAAATAGGCATAATGCCTTGTGGTACAACAACTAGTGTCCAAACATAGTCGATATACATGGAATCCATTTCGAACTCATGACACTTTGCCATAATAGGGAGTCGATACCTTCTATCGCTTCCTCATACGTAGTCAGTTCGTATTCCTCAATAAGATTGACATCTTTATGAGGTGAGATCAGAAACCCATACCTCCCAGGTTGTTTTCTGACTCTCTCTAACTAACGCGGTTCTTGTGTATTCGAAGATTATGGTACAGTTTCATTCTTGATGAACTGTTTGTGTTCCATTAAGGACTAGGTGCCTTGAACTGTATTACTCCGATTTTCATCGAGTTTTACTATCCTCCCACTTACCACTGCATATCGGTATTCCTCTTAGGAAAACCGCATGGTGAGCAACAATTACATTGTTCTCAAGTGAGTTGTATAAGTACTATACTTAGGTTTCCCTAGGATAACCTACAATTGGCACTTATCTAGTTTGGGTTCTAGTTTGGTATCATCCAAAGGTATGCCCAGCATTCCCAAATCATCAGGAATGAGAAAACCTTATTTCTTTCCTGTTCATATCTAATATGAAATCTGTCAAACAGACTTTCATGGAACCTTATTCAAAATAAGTATTGGACTGTTAATGCTTATCCCTTTGAAGGAAAATGGTAGCTCAGAGCGACTCATGATTAACCTTATCATGTCTAACAAAATTTGGTTTCTCCGTTCGGACACACCGTCAAATTGACGTGTTCCTGGAGGAGTCCTCATTGAAAGAATACTATACCATTTCAAGTAATTTGAGAAACTTATTGCTTAAGTATTTTTCATCATGGTCTAACCGTGATGGTATAAATACTTTAGCCGATCTGTTTGTCTATTTCGTGTCGAAACTCTAAAAGTTTCCGATTTGTGTTTCAAAAGAAACACATAACCATAACTCGATGCCACATCCGTAAAGGTCACAAAATATTCATATCCATCTCTAGCCTAGCTAGATTTGGGCCCACTTACGTCACTATGAACAAGGGCTAACAGATCGATAGCACTTATACTTTTACCAAGTAAATAGTGTTTTAGGTACTTTACCTAATAAACTAGATTCGTAGACATCATTTGAATGGAATCAAATTTGTCCTAGTACCCACTCTTCGAAAGTGTGGATATACGAGTCTTGTTTAATATGTCCCAGAAAACACTGCCACATATAAGTCTTATCTGATCAAATCAGTTTGAGCTACTTGTTTGTCATGTTATATGTTTGAGATTTATTTATATTCAAAATATAAATTCTGTTATTCACATCTAATATGTTTATCTCAATATCATCCTTATATAATAAAACACTTTAGTATTCTAGAATATAAAGGTATACTCGCAACGAGTCATACTCGATATAGAGATAATGTTTCTAGTCAAACTAGTTACATTATAACAGTTTCCTAATTTAAGTACATACCCGAATGGTAGTTCCTAAACTTAGGTATCTATGGTAAAACAGCGACTTTCGTCCCGTTTTCTATTCGCAGATTAATCTCAATTGAAGTCAGTATCCTGCTCATAGCAGATGCTGCACACCAATGCATATTTTATGTATTACTTTTAGTATCTAAAATCCAATTTTAATACTATTAGTGAACATGTTTATGACAAATATATTTAAAGTCAGAGCCTTGCCCCGTCTTTAATTCCTTCATGTCTGCCTTGTCCATACGGCAGTCACTCTTCAGTGACCCCGTTTGCCACAGTTTAGGCAGACATTTTGGGATATGTCCTTTATCTTCCTAGAAGATTATAATGATCCTGCCTTTGCCCTTTTCTACAACTCAGAAGCCTTTTGGCCAAGCCTTGGCCTTCTAGAATATCGAAGTAGGGTGCGCCTTGCGCTACTTGCCTTATTGCAAACTTTGGCTTTGTCTCCTTGAGAATGACCATTAACTCTCCAAGAGTTATTAATTGCAATTAATACTTCTAAGATCTAAGAATAGATCTATGAAGATCCTTCAATTTCTTCATCATACTTTAAGGATCTAATCCTTAGTTCTGATTAGGAAATTAAAGAGTCATATTGACAAGTATAATGGATTAAGCACTAAAGTTATCATTACATGAATCTTCCAAAGATCATGCTCTACTATTTGCTTAACTCTGGGCTTAGGCCTAATATCTTATTTTATCAAATAAAGTAACTTATTAGTTTCCAGGACCATCCTGAAATTTTATTCCCAATTTGAAAATTAAAGTCGTTTAAACACATTTTCCTTTGGATTATGTTTTAAACATTAATCTTCCAAATTTAATCTTGATTCTAATAGTCTAACTATTTAATCAACGATTTCAGGTACAATCTAATGTAATGATTACTATAGTCTTACTATATATAAATAATTACAATTTTATTGGTTAAAATCAAATATATATTGATTATTATAATCCAATTATATAATCAACTATAAATGATCGGTAAAATTCAAATATATTGATTACTATAATCCAATTATATAATCAACTATAAATGACGTAATTTGAATACAGTCCAACTGTTTAATTAAAACAACAATTTAAATATTAGTCCAACTAATACTTTAATTTATTTGACGAGATATTTGATATGAGCGCGTACGGCAAGTTATTAAACGAATATTGCAAATTTAATTCTTGCCTCCCACTATTTTTCGGCGAGCCTCTAACCCTCTGTCGAGTACTCGGGAAACCTAGTTTCCTAGTGGGCTAGGATCCCGTTAAATAACACACAATCTTGACTTTGGGCAACAAATTGTATGATACTTAACTAGGTAGATCTCTAAGATCAATTGGATCTAATCCAATTCCTTGATCCAGTAGGTGGACATCCAAGTCCGAAACATATATCTTATATATGCCAATATATCCAATATATTTTCCTAACCTTTTTCCTCTGAATCAACTAAGCCTTGGCTTTGGCACAACAAGCTTAATGATTCCAGTTAAGCGGGACCCATTGACATGGAAAGCTTCGTAATCAATGTCGATGGACAAGAAGTGATCTTGACTTTGGCCAACAAATCATGACTTGGATAAGACACCGATATGGAACAAAACTCTCATGATTCAAACATATCCGTAATTGACAAAGGTCTTGACTTTGGCCAACAAACCAATGCCAACTTTGGATCTTGAGTAAGAATCACTCAACGGAAGGAAAAATGCTTAATATGTTTTTGAGGGTTTTTCGCGTGCAAATTGGAAACCAATTTATTATCTTTGATTAGGTCTCATCATACACCCTTAAGCATGCATTCTAAAAGCATAATAAGGCGCGATAAATAAATAAATTATTAATGATATGCGGATGGATATCTCACAAATTGTTCCTAGAACAAATCACTCATTTCCTCTCCCCGGCTAGAACTATTCTAACTTCTACCCAATAACATAAAGAAACCTCATTTACATTGAGGGGAATTGGTGAGAAGAGAATTACAAAGAGTAAATAGATAAAAGGCTGGACACGCAAGTCCAATTTAATAAATTCTAAATTTATTACAATTTCCAAAATTGCCCTCGCCCTTCTAATATCCATCCGATATACATTATTCATACAACAAATTCATGTATTCATACAAATCATGTTATTCAATCAATCTAATCCAATTAATTAATCTTTGAATTAATGAACATCCAATGTTCAAACAACGATTTGATTTGCGTGAGTCAAACTCGTTTAAGAATAAATACTCAAAGTAAGTATTCTTGAATTATATTGAACTACAAATTTAAATCCAATTTATTTGTATTCAATACTAATTCCAAATTAAATATATACACTTACTTATAAGCCTAAAAGACTTGGATTCCAAATCCAATCTTAATGGGTCTCAAAGGCCCAATAACATCCAATGTCATTTTAATTAAAGTCCAATGGGCTTTTAATTAATTCTTAAGGCATGGGCTTTGGCCATAATGGGTCAAACCCAAAATGCCAAGGCCCAATAGGAATCACCCTATTGCCTACAAATTAATGTAGGCCCAATTAAATTCTTTAAAGGGCCAAGTGATGTATTTGGACTTTATGAAATTGGTTTTGGGCCCAATTGGATCCAATCCAAAAGTCCAAATCCAAACTTAGTCAAACCAAGCCCATTAAGCCCAAATACACACTTTTAGCCCAATTAATAATTAAAGGCTTATTAACATAATTATAATATTCCAAATATCACAATTATTTTAATTAAAGTGTATTAGCCATGATTAATTAATTAAACTCAAAATTTCCAAAATACCAATTAACTTAATTAATCATGCTTAATCCATCAATTCATACACAACACAAATTGAAGCCAAAATACATCATTTCATGCTCAACACAAATTGAATCCAAAATTCATCATTTCATGCTCAACATGCTCTTTGATTTTAACATGAACTTTATTGACTTTGATTCTAATCCAATCAAACCAACAATCAACATTTAAACCTGCATTTAAACACATTATTTCATGTTACAAAAAAAAAATAAACATGCAGTCCACTGCACAGAAGCATTCGGCCAATGGAACAAATTTTTAATTTTTGATTCATTTGATTTGTTTTAAATCTAATCATGCATAACTCTAAGTTATCATATTCTAAGCATGCTCAAAGCATCAATTTGAAAGAATCATGTTCAAAACATAAAAGCCCCAAATTTTAGTCTCATGAACCCTAAAATTTGCATGCTTAAAATTGGCTCTGATACCATTGTTAGTGTTCCTAGAACATGCCAAGGATATAATAAGCATGAAAATGTGTTCATAAATTCAAAATAAGTTGCGGAATATACTTAAAATGAACGGATTTGAGCTTTAAAATTTGAGAAGAGATCTCCAAGATCCAAGCTTTGAGTGATGATTCCAACTCTTGAAGTGGTTTCCCTATCACCTTAGTTGATTTCTTTAAGTGCTAGCTTTGTTGATTTTGCCACAAAATCAAAGAGATGAAGAAACCAAGTTCACACCCATGATGAGAGGATTTTAGGGTTTTTCATTTTTTTCAAGTGTGTCAAGTGTGTGTAATGAGAGAGAGAGATACCTTTTGGTAAAACCATTTTACCCTTTTACCTAAACAAGGTGGTTGGGTAAATGGTTTCACCAAAACCATTCCAAGGTAGTTGGATGGTTGGTGGCTTGGCATAAATTCCAACTACCCTCCCAACTACCACATGTGAAGTGGGCCCCATATTTGAATTCAAAATTCAAATGTCTCTACGAACATTTGTTGCGGCTCGGTTCCGTTTAATCCGATTAAACGAACTTTTGTCGCTAAATAATTAAATCTAATTTAATTAAATAACGATGACTCACAAATATATTACGAACGTCATTTACGAATTAATTATAAATTAATTCGTTCGTTCGTATTAAAGTCCGACTTTAATTTCGTAATGAAATCCAATTCATATTAATATATCTGATATATTAATTTTAGCCCATACGAATAAATTAAATAGAAAAATCAAATTTAACTATTAAATTTATTCTAACCGATTAATTCCAAATTAATCGCGTTCTCTCTCTTTCGAACATATTTAATCCCAGATTAAATAATACCTCAATTAATCCTAGATTAATTTTCTCTCTCTAAATTAATCCTAGATTAATTCTAGTTTAAATCAACTGTCATCTGTGAATCTTTGGGAAGCGACCCAAGAGATCCCTGGATATGTTTGCAGTAAATACGGTCATCAGATTATCCAAATACGTACGTAACTCGTACCACGTGCTTACTGATTTACAAGACATGGTTGGCTTCTAGCAAAGCACCGTGCCTACCCAATTCTCCAGAAATATTCTTACTGGAATATATATTCTATGTCTGGCGTAGTATATGTAGTATTGCGTATTGTGATCCAGTATCGGGTGTCACGTGCTAGGTCTGGGGCTGGAATTGTGTCTGCCCCGTACGAAGCACATGTCGGATGTCTGGTAACTAGTCTCTATAATCGGATGAACATGACCTAGTCATATCATCCCGATGACTGCAGTACTTAAGAGTACTAGTTCCGTATCCTACGTGACATCATCTCCACTATGACTGGAGTGATACTTCCGTCTTGACATCACACCCAATACACTATGATTCTCAATACCCAGCAGAGGCGTACACAGAACCTGTTAAAGCCCTGGACGACCAAAACTAAAGCATATTGATTGTCGCAAGTATTAGCGGTGCAAGTCTCGGGATAAGACCAAATACACCTACCTTGATTTCGGACTTCCATAGACACGTAGTCATACTACCAATGGAATTCCGAGGGGTCTATCCAGAGCGAAGCTGTTTCTATACTATCGGTAAACACAACCTCTTATTACACTTGCATGAGTATCTAATACCCATATATATGAGAACTATGCTATTGTGCCCTCACAACTCGCACAAGTGTAATACTAGTCTATTCCGCATTATTGATGTCCAATCTCGATAATACTACGACTAGGGATATTTAATGATTAATCCTTAGAGGACTGATACTGTCTCATATCATCTCAATTCAGGAACTAATCATAAGGACCTCCTATCATTTATATATCTAGGTGATCTAATCACAAATGATAAGAGTGCAATCTCCTTGTCACATAGTTAATTTGTACAACAACACCATGATCTGTACAAATAGTGACGCTATGGGTCATAATTGTCCAACAGATCTATCCAGAGCGAAGCTGTTTTCTTACCATCGGTAAATAGAACCTCTTATTACACTTGCATGAGTATCCAATACCCAAATATATGAGAACTATGTCGTTACGCTTCCATAACGCGCACAAGTGTAACACTAGTTTATTCTGCATTATCGATGTCTAGTCTCGATAATACTACGACTATGGATATTTAATGATTAAACCTTTAGTGGATTGATAATGTCTCATATCTTGTAATCCGGAACTAATCATAAGGACTTTTATCATTTATATATTCAAGTAATCTAATTACAAAATGATAAAATGGAAATTTCCTTTGTCACTTAGTTAATTTGTACAAAAACCACAATGTCTTTTACAAATAGTGATGTTATAGGTCATAATTGTCCAAAAATCTCCCACTTGGCCTATAACCAATCACTCAAGTATCTAACACATGAACTATGTACATGTCGCTCATCTTCACATCGCCACGATGTATGTGTTGGGGTTGGTGCTCAGAGCGCCAATTCTCGATTGTATTCCTTTATGAATACTTCTGTAAAACGTAATTATTATGAATATATATGCAGTTTCTATAACATAATGTATCTTTTTAATATGGTAAAGACGTAATGACCTTGGAATGACTAGTCATGATGCTATTGCAAAAGCGTCGCAATTGACATTGAGTTGTATCGTGATGTTGTCATTCTCAGACAGTTCCTGGTCAAGGTTTACACTACTTGGTCAGTATACTAACCCGTTGAGACCGGTAAATGTCGTATACATGAATATATGATTCCAATGCTTTCTCAATGAACCATAAGTCTTGGAGACTAATATAGACGTGTAGGTGTTTATAGCGGATAAAAACTGAACGACTCACCGAAGATTCTTAATGGATGGTACACTAACGTCAATAAGAATCTTATCGGGTTGAGCATCACTTGTGATTCTTAGACTTGAGATACCACTGTGGGCGCATGAGACATATTCCACACTTAGATGGCAGTCACGTCACTAATCTATTTAGATCAGACCTCCGCCTGTTCGTTAGGTGCGGATAGATCCTCAAGGTGTCCTGTGTTTATCGAGATAGGATCCGCCAGTTCTGTGTATTAGAGCATAGGTAGTCCATATGATTACCAATCAGATAAAAACCATGGGCTCGTGGTACAATTTAGAAGCTAGTTCTAAATATTCTTTTTGAGATTGCTAATAGAGACGTCGACGGGATAATCCCCATAGAGATTTGACGTTTACATCTATATCTCTGGGATATATTCGGATACCTATGACGGAGGAATTATACATTTGCCATGACCTCGACCTGTATGATTCAGTTAGTTTATCCGTGTTCGTCATAATTTACGGGTGGATAAATTATGGAAACGAAATTGGATTTCGTGACGAATATGGCTGAATCTAGAGAGTCTCACTAATGAAATATACTCGTAGAGCACTAGGGCAACATTTATAAATAATATTGATTTTTATTATTCGTTTAAAAGTTAAACGCAAAAGTACATGTGTAGGGACCCGATATTCATTTCGTGATTTTTGTGTATTTGCATTTAATGTTAGATTTTATCAAATACACATTAATTAATTTTCAAATTGAGATATTTTACTAATATCATAAATATATATGTATTTGATATTTAATGTAAATATATTAACATATTTAATATATTTATATTTAATTAATTAATTAATTAATTAATTGTTAAATAATTAATTTAATTAAAGTATAGATATTTTTATAGTTATGATAAATGGTGAGATGACTTAAAGATACTTAACTGGACTTTATGAATTCATTAAAGAGTTAATGATTTCAAAAGCAAGTGGCCAAGTTGGCATTAAATGAATTAAAGTGAAAAAATATCATTTTGTTTTTCCTTTAGTGAAATTCGGACATATGGTAAAATAGCCAAGTGTTGGATATTTTTCATTAACCAAAATATCATCTAAAACTCCATTGAAAGAAAAACAAAAGAAGCTTGGGGAAGAAGAAGAAAGACAAGAAAAATTCAAAGAAAGCTTGGATTTTAGTAAGTTTCTTCAACTTACTATTAGAAAGGAAAATGTTCCTTATGTTCTAGGCAACATCTTGTGATGTTCTCATGTTTTTCTATTCTTTATTCTTGATGTTTTTATTTGATGGAAGTTTGTGGATAGGGTTAAAGCATGTATAAGATCATAGAATGCTTATAAGGTGTTAACTAGCATTCTTTTGAAAGTTTAAGAAACTTGTTGCCATTATAGAGTTATTGACCCACTCTTAAATTACCTAGATTTGTTCTTTAGTTGTTTCATTGTGGTGAGGCTTGATTGGTGTGGGAAAAACATGATTGAAGTGTTCGATTTAACCAATTTGGTCTAATTTGTCCAATTTGATGAAATTGAAAAATTAGGGTTTAAGATCACTTCCAAATTTGGGGCTTTTTATTTTATGTTGTGTGTTTGGATGTTTATATGTTACCTATAAAATCTTATGTTGATTGGATTTCATTTTGATGTGTTTTGAACATGTAAAATGCAAAATGCACAATTTTGGCCAAAGGGGGTGCTTACGGCAATTTCACTAAATTTTGGGGTTCATGTTGCAATTTTTTTTTGATATGTAGGTCATGATAAATTCATATTTGTAATGATTTAGAATCATCCAAAATCGTTTCGAACAATTTCGGATTAAAATAAACAAAATGTAATGTTTTGGGGTAATTCAGAAACTTTACAAAAATTTGATTTATTGTGCAATTTTTCATAATTTGATAATTGGGTAATTAAATAAATAAGTTTATTTAATTAATCCGAGATAAAGTTTTGAAATCGGAAAATTTTGATTTTCCACTATTCCGCTGCGTTACCACCGGATTTCCGCAATAATACCCCTTCAAAATGGTATTAGAGCGAGTCTGATTCTAGGCCCCCTAATATGATTAGCCTTTTAATTCAATGTTGAATCATGTTTTCTTAACTTTATACATTCATATTTTAATCTAATTTGATTAGATTTAGGGTGTATGACACTTAGGGGAAAATCCCTATTTAATAAGGTTTAAATGTAATTATGTATTTGATGCATGTTATGTGGTCCGTCTTGTCAATACGGTTTATGAATATTTCTCTGTGACTACATCCGAGAACGTGCCTCTGCTGTGAGGGTGTAGCCAATATAGATTTATTTATACCAGATGTTTATAAGATACTAGAGAAATTCAAGCGAAAAGCGAAATCCTTAACGTGCCCTAGCTGCCAGGGTTACGCAAGTAACTTGAGTTTATCATTGACAAGTTTAACCTTGATACGTCTCCTTGTGGGCCTGCCTTAGCAGCGACAACGAGAAATGACCAGGACCGGAAACCCAAGAGTCACTAGTGAGTGATTGACAAATGAGTTGTCTACCTGATGAATATACGAAGGCGAGACCGTGCCTCTGTTGTGAGCTGAAATATATTCACGGGATCCACTTTTCACTATTTGTATTTAATTTAATTATTAAATCTTTGTATTCTATTTGGGGATTACAGTATTGCATGATTTAGTGGGAGGGGCATTTTTAGATTAAAAATCCATGATCTAGTTTATGCTTTTGATATTATATGAAACTGCTTAATTTATGCTAACCGTTTTTCATAATCTATATGATAGATTTGCGATGGCGGCACCATCCACTAATTAGTTTGCGAGTATGCTTGATTCGAACAAACTCAAAGGCGTTGATAACTTCACCGATTGGGAATTGGATTTGAGGATTGTCCTCGACTCCGAGAAGTTGTGATATGTTCTTGAGGGTCCACTGCCCCTTGCTGTGGCAGAGGATGCTACACCGGAAGAACGTGAAGTCTTCCAAGCTTGGAAGGATGATGATTTAAAACTTAAATCATACATCTTAAGTTCGCTTTCATCGGGGCTCAAGAAACAATACTATGGCATGTCAGATGCATATAGTATGATGACTCGATTAAGACAATCGTTTCAGAACCAAGAACAAGTTGTTGTTCATGAGGTCGCAATGGCATTTTTCCATGCGCAGTTGGATGAGGGGCAATCTGTTAGCCCACATGTTTTTCAGATGATCGATTTGATCGATCAATTAAGGCAACATAATCTCATTCTTAATGACATTCTAGGTAGGAGTGTCATTCTTGGTTCGCTCCCAGCTTCTTATTGCCAGTTCGTGATGTACTCAACATGAATGGGATTATCTGTACCTACCAAGACCTGCATATGATGTTTCTCACGGCGGAAGATGACCTCAAGAAGGGAGTACCGACTCACCCTCCAAGACCTACTTCACTTTCTGCTTCTTCCCAGACTTGGTCAAAGGGAAAGAAGAAGAAAGGGAAGAAGAAGAAGGGTCTCGGTCCTCAACCACATGCAAAGATAGCAAAGCCCAATAGGGCTTCTGAAGACAAGTGCCATCACTGCAGCAAAGTTGGGCACTGGAAAAGGAACTGTCCTGACTACATTGCCCAGCTGAGGAGGGAGAGAGCATCGACATCAGGTACATTTTTTTTTCCAATTATTGATATATCTTTGGCTTGTGAAGCCGTTACATCCACCTAGATTTTAGATTCTGCTTGTCCTATTCAAATTTGCAATTCGTTACAGTTGCTGAAGGAAAGTAGGAAACTGAAGCCTGGAGAGATGCAGTTGCGGTTCGGGAGTGGAGACTGACTGGATGCAGTTGCAATGGGAGTATGCGAGATCCATTTGCTGAAAGGGACACTTTTGTTAATGATTGTTATTTTGTACCTGGATGTGTAGCTAATATTATATCACTTTTTGTATTGGATACAGAAGGCTTTCTTATTAATATTAAGAACTGTTCTTTGTATTTATATGATAAAAGTAATATTCAGATCCTTTGTTGTCCAAACCAGCATGGTCATTATACATTGCAAACTTCAAAAGATATTTTAAATACTGGAGTTAATAAATGTAGTTTACCTGTAATTAATAATACTGAACTTTGGCATATGCGGCTGGGTAATAGGCGTTAAACGCCTTACCCAATTGGTTAAGAATGGTTTGATACCAGATCTTACCATTGAATCCTATCCAACTTGTGAATCCTGTATTCAGGGTAAGATGACCAAAGCCCAATTTTCTAGTGTTGGACACCGCGCCACTAACTTACTAGAACTCGTACATTCTGATGTATATGGTCCACTAAGTCAGAATGCTCACAATGAAATAGAAAAACAAACTGGTCAACATATTAAATACCTTCGATCCAATCTAGGTGGTGAATATATGAGCAATGAGTTAATGGATTATATGAAAAAGAATGGGATTCTAGCTCAATATACTCCTCCAGGTACTCCACAACACAATGGAGTGTCTGAGATAAGAAATCAGACATTATTGGAAATGGTCCGATCGATGTTGAGTTTCACAGATTTGCCCTATTACTTATGGGGCTACTCTCTTTTAACAGCTGCACATCTTTTGAATAAGATTCCTTCAAAAGCTGTTCTTACGACTCCGTATGAGATATGGTTCGGTAGGAGACCAAATCTTAGTTACATTAAGGTTTGGGGTTGTCATGCCTATGTCAGGATAACTCAGCAAAATAAGCTTTCACCTCGAGGGCAAGAGTTTAGGTTTGTCGGATATCCTTCGAATACGAGGGGATATCTGTTCTATGATACCGAGTATTGAAATGTGTTCATAGCTCGCTTCGCAAAATTTCTAGAAGTAGAATTTTTGTCAGAAGGAGGTAATCATAGACAGGTTAAACTTAATGAAGTCCAACCTTAAAACAACGAACCAACGGAGGAACCTGAAGTTCAAGTAGATGAAGGACCTTCAACACACACACTCCGTAGGTCAGAAAGGGTATCTAGACCTCCTGAACGCTTGTATTTGATACAAGAAAAGAGTCTAGATGTTCTCTTAGTAGAAGAGACTGGTTCTTTCACCTATAGAGAATCGATGTTGGACATCGACTCCGTGAAATGGCAAAGTGCCATGAAATCCGAGTTAGACTCAATGCATGAGCATCAAGTTTGGGACTTGGTTTCGCTTCTCGAAGGAATTGTTCATATCGGTTGTAAATGGGTTTACAAGATGAAGCGCGGGCCTGACGGTAAAGTTCAAACTTACAAGGCCCGACTGGTAGCATAAGGTTACACGCAGCGACTTGGCGTCGACTACGATGAAACTTTTTCACCAGTAGCAATGCTTAAGTCTATTCGGATTTTGCTTTCTATAGCTGTATATCATGACTATGAGATTTGGCAAAAGGATGTCAAAACGGCTTTTCTAAATGGATTTCTTGATGAAGAAATCTATATGGAACAGCTGAAAGGTTTTGCGTCCAGCGAATACTCGGGTATGGTGTGTAAGCTTAAGAAGTCCATTTATGGACTTAAATTAGCTTCACAAAGTTGGAATCTTCGATTCGATGAGATTATTAGATCGTCTGGTTTTCTAAAGAATTCGAAAGAATCATGTGTGTATCAGAAGGCCAGTGGGAGCGTGGTCATGTTTTTAGTCCTATATGTTGATGACATCCTAATCATTGGGATTATTTAGGTATGTTACAAAGCGTGAAAGCGTACCTCTGTAAGAATTTCTCCATGAAGGACCTGGGAGAAGCTTTCTATGTTTTAGGGATAAAACTCTATAGAGATAGAAAAAGGAGGATGATTGGGTTATCCCAATCAACGTACATAGATAAGATCTTGGAACAGTATAATTTTGGTAATTGTAAGACAGCAAATATACCGTTCAGACATGGGATTCATCTTTCAATGAAGATGGGAAGGTTAGAATGTCTAACCAATCTTATGCTTCGTGTTTGGGTAGCATAATATATGCAATGTTATGTACGAGGCCTGATATCAGTTTCGATGTTAGCGTAACTAGTCGATATCAGTCCAATCCAGGTAATGACCATTGGATGGCCATTAAACATATCCTAAAGTATCTTAAAGGTAATAATTATAAGTTAATAATTTATGGAAGAAACGAACTGCAAGTTAACGGGTATACGGATTTCGATTTCCAATCGGATCCCGATGATAGAAAGTCTACATCTGGATTCGTATTTACCCTTAACGGAGGTGCAGTTTGTTGGAAGAGTTCCAAACAGGGATCAACAACAGATTCCACCACTGAGGCATAATATATTACAGCTTCTGAAGCTGCAAAAGAGGTTGTATGGATAAAGAACTTTGTCAAAGAATTGAGAGTTGTCCCAAGTATCGAGAATGCGATTCCGTTATACTGTGATAATGTTGGAGCCATTGCGCAAGCAAAGGAACCGAGGGCGCATCAGAAGTCGAAGCATGTGGAACGCAAGTACCACATCATTTGAGAGATTGTGTCGCGAGGGGATATTGTGGTGTGCAAGATACCGAGTGAAGATAATGTAGCGGACCCGCTGACGAAGGCCATACCTCCGAAGTTGTTTGATAAACACGTGGAGTCTATGGGTATTATATACAATCGTTATTGGCATTATAGCAAGTGGGAGTTTTTGTTGGGGTTAGTGCTCAGAGCGCCGATTCCCGGTTGTGTTTCTTTATGAATACTTCTGTAAAAAGTTATTATTATGAATAAGATATGCAGTTTCTATAATATAATGTATCTTTTTTAATATGGTAAAGACGTAATGACCTTGGAATGACTAGTCATGATGCTGTTGCAAAAGCGTCGCAACTGACATTAAGTTGTATCATGACGTTGTCATTCTCACACAGTTTCTGGTCAAGGTTTACACTACTTGGTCAGTATAGTAAACACGTTGAGACCGGTACATGTCGTATACAAGAATATATGATTCCAATGGTTTTTCAATGAACCATAAGTCTTGGAGACTAGTATAGACGTGTAGGTGTTTATAGCGGATAAACACTGAAAAACTCATCAAAGATTCTTAATGGATGGTACACCAACATCAATAATAATCTTATCGGGTTTGGAGCACTTGTGATTCTTATACTTGAGATACCACTGTGGGCGCATGAGACATCTTCCACACTTAGATGGCAGTCACGTCTCCGATCTATTTAGATCAGACCTCCGCTTGTTCGTTGGGTGTGGATAGATCCTCAGGGTGTCCTGTGTGTATCGAGATAGGATCCATCAGTTCTGTATATCAGAGCATAGGTAGTCCATATGATTAGCAATCAGATAAAAACCATGGGCCCGTGGTACAATTTAGAAGCTAGTTCTAAATGTTCTTTTTGATATTGCTAATAGAGACGTCGACGGGATAATCCCCATTGAGATTAGATATTTACATATATATCTCTGGGATATATCCGGATACCTATGACGGAGGAATTATACATTTTCCATGACCTCAACCTGTATGATTCAATGAGTTTATCCGTGTTCGTCATAATTTACTGGTGGATAAATTATGGACACGAAATTGGATTTCGTGACGGATATGCCTGAATCTAGTGAGTCTCACTAATGAAATATACTCGTAGAGCACTAGGGCAACATTTATAAATAATATTGATTATTTATTATTCGTTTAAAAGTTAAACGCAATAGTACATGTGTAGGGACCCGATAGTCATTTCGTGATTTTTGTGTATTTGCATTTAATATTAGATTTTATCAAATACACATTAATTAATTGTCATATTGAGATATTTGACTAATATCATAAATGTATATGTATTTGATATTTAATGTAAATATAATTCATATATTTAATATATTTGTATTTAATTAATTATTTAATTATTTAATTGTTAAATAATTAAATTAATTAAAGTATAGATATTTTTATAGTTATGATAAATGGTGAGATGACTTAAAGATACTTAACTTGACTTTATGAAATTCATTAAAGAATTAATGATTTCAAAAACAAGTGGCCAAGTTGGCATTAAATGTATTAAAGTAAAAAAAATATCATTTTGTTTTTCCTTTAGTGTAAATTTCGGCCATATGGTAAAATAGCCAAGTTTTGGATATTTTTCATTAACCAAAATATCATCTAAAACTCCATTGAAAGAAAAACAAAAGAAGTTTGAGGAAGAAGAAGAAAGACAAATGAAAAATTCAAAGAAAGCTTGGATTTTAGTAAGTTTCTTCAACTTACTATTACAAAGGAAAATGTTCATTATGTTCTAGGCTACATCTTGTGATGTTCTCATGTTTTTTTATTCTTTATTCTTGATGTTTTTATTTGATGGAAGTTTGTGGATAGGGTTAAAACATGTATAAGATCATAGAATGCTTATAAGGTGTTAACTAGCATTCTTTTGAAAGTTTAAGAAACTTGTTGCCATTATAGAGTTATTGACCCACTCTTAAATTACCAAGATTTTTTCTTTAGTTGTTTCATTGTGGTGAGGCTTGATTGGTGTGGGAGAAACATGATTGAAGTGTTGGATTTAACCAATTTGGTCTAATTTGTCCAATTTGATGAAATTGAAAAATTAGGGTTTAAGACCACTTCCAAATTTGGGGTTTTTTCATTTATGTTGTGTATTTAGATGTGTATATGATACATATAAAATCTTATGTTGATTTCATTTCATTTTGATGTGTTTTGAACATGTAAAATGCAAAATGCACAATTTTGGCTAAAGGGGGTGCTTACGGCAATTTCACTAAATTTTGGGGTTCATGTTGCAATTTGTTTTTTGATATGTAGGACATGTTAAATTCATATTTGTAATGATTTAGAATCATCCAAAATCGTTTCAAACAATTTCGGATTAAACTAAACAAAATGTAATGTTTAAGGGTAATTCGGTAATTGTACAAAAATTTGATTTATTGTGCAATTTTTCATAATTTGATAATTGGGTAATTAAATAAATAAGTTTATTTAATTAATCCGAGATAAAGTTTTGAAATCGGAAAATTTTGATTTTCCACAATTCCGCTGCGTTACCGGATTTTCGCAATAATACCCCTTCAAAATGGTATCAGAGCGAGTCTGATTCTAGGCCCCCTAATATGATTAGCCTTTTAATTCAATGTTTAATCATGTTTTCTTAACTTTATACATTCATGTTTTAATCTAATTTGATTAGATTTAGGGTGTATGACACTTAGCGGAAAATCCCTATTTAATAAGGTTTAAATGTAATTATGTATTTGATGCATGTTATGTGGTCCGTCTTGTCAATACGGTTTATGAATATTTCTCTGTGACTACATCTGAGAACGTGCCTCTACTGTGAGGGTTTAGCCAATAGAGATTTATTTATACCAGATGTTTATAAGATACTAGATAAATTCAAGCGAAAGCGGAATCTTGAACGTGCCCTAGTTGTCAGGGTTACGCAAGTAACTTGAGTTTATCATTGACAAGTTTAACCTTGATACGTCTCCTTGTGGGCCTGCCTTAGCAGCGACAACGAGAAATGACCAGGACCGGAAACCCAAGAGTCACTAGTGAGTGATTGACAAATGAGTTGTCTACCTGATAAATATACGTAGGTGAGACCGTGCCTCTGCTATGAGCTGAAATATATTCACGGGATCCACTTTTCACTATTTGTATTTAATTTAATTATTAAATCTTTGTATTCTATTTGGGGATTACAGTATAGCATGATTTAGTGGGAGGGGCATTTTTAGATTAAAAATCCATGATCTAGTTTATCCTTTTGATATTATATGAAACTGTTTAATTTATGCTAACCGTTTTTCGTAATCTATATGATAGATTTGCGATGGCGGCACCATCCACTAATTAGTTTGCGAGTATGCTTGATTCGAACAAACTCAAAGGCGTTGATAACTTCGCCGATTGGGAATTGGATTTGAGGATTGTCCTCGACTCCGAGAAGTTGGGATATGTTCTTGAGGATCCACTGCCCCTTGCTGTGGCAGAGGATGCTACAACCGAAAGAAGGCCAAGTCTTCCAAGCTTGGAAGGATGATGATTTAAAAGTTAAATCATACATCTTAAGTTCGTTTTCACCGGGGCTCAAGAAACAATACTATGGCATGTCAGATGCATATAGTATGATGACTCGATTAAGACAATCGTTTGAGAACCAAGAACAAGTTGTTGTTCATGAGGTCGCAATGGAATTTTTCCATGCGCGGTTGGATGAGGGGCAAGCTGTTAGACCACATGTTTTTCAGATGATCGATTTGAACGATCAATTCAGGCAACATAATCTCATTCTGAATGACATTCTAGGTAGAATTGTCATTCTTGGTTCGCTCCCAGCTTCTTATCGCCAGTTCGTGATGTACTCAACATGAACGAGATTATATGTACCTACCAAGACCTGCATAGGATGTTTCTCACGGCAGAAGAGGACCTCAAGAAGGGAGTACCGACTCGCCCTCCAAGACCTACTTCACTTTCTGCTTCTTCCCAGACTTGGTCAAAGAGAAAGAAGAAGAAAGGGAAGAAGAAGAAGGGTCTCGGTCCTCAACCACATGTAAAGATAACAAAGCCCAATAGGGCTTCTGAAGACAAGTGCCATCACTGCAGCAAAGTCGGGCACTGGAAAAGGAACTGTCCTGACTACATTGCCCAGCTGAGGAGGGAGAGTGCATCGACATCATGTACATTCATTTTTCCAATTATTGATATATCTTTGGCTTGTGAAGCCGTTACATCCACCTGGATTTTAGATTCTGCTTGTCCTATTCAAATTTGCAATTCGTTACAGATGCTGAAGGAAAGTAGGAAACTGAAGCCTGGAGAGATGCAGTTGCGGTTCGGGAGTGGAGACTCACTGGATGCAGTTGCAATGGGAGTATGCGAGATCCATTTGCTGAAAGGGACACTTTTGTTAAATGATTGTTATTTTGTACCTGGATGTGTAGCTAATATTATATCACTTTTGGTATTGGATACAAAAGGCTTTCTTATTATATTAAGAACTGTTCTTTGTATTTATATGATAAAAGTAATATTCAGATCCTTTGTTGTCCAAACCAGCATGGTCATTATACATTGCAAACTTCAAAAGATATTTTAAATACTGGAGTTAATAAATGTAGTTTACCTGTAATTAATAATACTGAACTTTGGCATATGCGGCTGGGTAACATAGGCGTTAAACGCCTTACCCAATTAGTTAAGAATGGTTTGATACCAGATCTTACCATTGAATCCTATCCAACTTGTGAATCCTGTATTCAGGGTAAGATGACCAAAGCCCAATTTTCTGGTGTTGGACACCGCGCCACTAACTTACTAGAACCCGTACATTCTGATGTATATGGTCCACTAAGTCAGACTGCTCACAATGGTTATTCGTACTTCGTTACCTTTACCGATGATCTGTCATGGTATGGTTATGTCTATTTGATTCGACATAAATCGGAAACCTTTGAAAAGTTCAAGGAGTTATGAAATGAAATAAAAAAACAAACTAGTCAACATATTAAATACCTTCGATCCGATCGAGGCGGTGAATATATGAGCAATGAGTTAATGGATTATATGAAGGAGAATTGGATTCTCGCTCAATATACTCCTCCAGGTACTCCACAGCACAATGGAGTGTCTGAGATGAGAAATCAGACTTTATTGGATATGGTCCGATCGATGTTGAGTTTCACAGATTTGCCCTATTACTTATGGGCTACTCTCTTTTAACAGCTGCACATCTTTTGAATAAGATTCCTTCAAAAGCTGTTCTTACGACTCCGTATGAGATATGGTTCGGTAGGAGACCAAATCTTAGTTACATTAAGGTTTGGGGTTGTCATGCCTATGTCAGGATGACTCAGCAAAATAAGCTTTCACCTCGAGGGCAAAAGTTTAGGTTTGTCGGATATCCTTCGAATACGAGGGGATATATGTTCTATGATACCGAGCATTGAAATGTGTTCATAGCTCGCTTCGTAAAATTTCTAGAAGTAGAATTTTTGTCAGAAGGAAGTAATCATAGACAGGTTGAACTTGATGAAGTCCAACCTGAAAACAACGAACCAACGAAGGAACCTGAAGTTCAAGTAGATGAATGACCTTTAACACACACACTCCGTAGGTCAGAAAGGGTATCTAGACCTCCTGAACGCTTGTATTTGATACAAGAAAAGAGTCTAGATGTTCTCTTAGTAGAAGAGACTGATTCTGTCACCTATAGAGAATCGATGTTGGACATCGACTTCGTGAAATGGCAAAGTGCCATGAAATCCGAGTTAGACTCAATGCATGAGAATCAAGTTTGGGACATGGTTTCGCTTCCCGAAGGAATTCTTCATATCGGTTGTAAATGGGTTTACAAGAGGAAGCGCGGGCCTGACGGTAAGGTTGAAACTTACAAGGCCCGACTGGTAGCAAAAGGTTACACGCAGCGACTTGGCGTCGACTACGATGAAACTTTTTCACCAGTAGCAATGCTTAAGTCTATTCGGATTTTGCTTTCTATAGCTGCATATCATGACTACGAGATTTGGCAAATGGATGTCAAAACGGCTTTTCTAAAAGGATTTCTTGATGAAGAAATCTAAATGGAACAGCCGAAAGGTTTTGCATCCAGCGAATACTCGGGTATGGTGTGTAAGCTTAAGAAGTCCATTTATGGACTTAAATTAGCTTCACGAAGTTGGAATCTTCGATTCGATGAGATTATTAGATCGTCTGGTTTTCTAAAGAATTCGAAAGAATCATGTGTGTATCAGAAGGCCAGTGGGAGCATGGTCGTGTTTTTAGTCCTATATGTTGATGACATCCTAATCATTGGGAATGATTTAGGTATGTTATAAAGCGTGAAAGCGTACCTCTGTAAGAATTTCTCCATGAAGGACCTGAGAGAAGCTTTCTATGTTTTAGGGATAAAACTCTATAGAGATAGAAAAAGGAGGATGATTGGGTTATCCCAATCAACGTACATAGATAAGATCTTGGAGCAGTATAATTTTGGTAACTGTAAGACAGCAAACATACCGTTCAGACATGGGATTCATCTTTCAATGAAGATGGGAAGGTTAGAATGTCTAACCAACCTTATGCTTCGTGTTTGGGTAGCATAATATATGCCATGTTATGTACGAGGCCTGATATCAGTTTCGATGTTAGTGTAACTAGTCGATATCAGTCCAATCCAGGTAATGACCATCAGATGGCCATTAAACATATCCTAAAGTATCTTAAAGGTACTAAGGATAAGTTAATAATTTATGGAAGAAACGAACTGCAAGTTAACGGGTATACGGATTTCGATTTCTAATCGGATCCCGATGATAGAAAGTCTACATCTGGATTCGTATTTACCCTTAACGGAGGTGCAGTTTGTTGGAAGAGTTCCAAACATGGATCAACAGCAGATTCCACCACTGAGGCATAATATATTGCAGCTTCTGAAGTTGCAAAAGAGGTTTTATGGATAAAGAACTTTGTCAAAGAATTAAGAGTTGTCCTAAGTATCGAGAATGCGATTCCGTTATACTGTGATAATATTGGAGCCATTGCGCAAGCAAAGGAACCAAGGGCGCATCAGAAGTCGAAGCATGTGGAACGCAAGTACCACATCATTTGAGAGATTGTGTCGCGAGGGGATATTGTAATGTGCAAGATACCGAGTGAAGATAATGTAGCGGACCCGCTGACGAAGGCCATACCTCCGAAGTTGTTTGATAAACACGTGGAGTCTATGGGTATTATATACAATCGTTATTGGCACTATAGCAAGTGGGAGTTTTTGTTGGGGTTAGTGCTCAGAGCGCCGATTCTCGGTTGTATTTCTTTATGAATACTTCTTTAAAATGTTATTATTATGAATAAGATATGCAGTTTCTATAATATAATGTATCTTTTTTAATATGGTAAAGACGTAATGACCTTGGAATGACTAGTCATGATGCTGTTGCAAAAGCGTCGCAACTGACATTGAGTTGTATCATGACGTTGTCATTTTCACACAGTTTCTGGTCAAAGATAATAAATTGGTTGCCAATTTGCACGCGAAAAAGCCTCACAAAATATTAAGCGTTTTTCCTTCCATTGAGTGATTCTTACTCAAGATCCGAAACTGGCATTGGCTTGTTGGCCAAAGTCAAGGCCTTTGTCCGTCGAGGATGTGTTTGAATCACGAAGGCTTTGTTCCATATTGGTGTCTTGTCCAAGTTGTGGTTTGTTGGCCAAAGTCAAGACCACTTCTTGTCCATCGACATTGATTACGAAGCTTTACATGGTCAATGGGTCACGCTTAACTGGGATCACTAAGTTTGTTGTGCCAAAGCCAAGGCTTAGTTGATTCAGAGGAAAAAGGTTAGGTAATATATTGAATATATTGGCATATGAGATATATGTTTCAGACTTGGATGTCCCCCTACTGGATCTAGGAATTGGATGGGATCCAATTGATCTTAGAGATCTACCTAGTTAATTATCATACATTTTTTTGGCCAAAGTCAAGATTGTGTGACATTTAACGGGATCCTAGCCCACTAGGAAACACGGTTTCCCGAGTACTCGACAGAGGGTTAGAGGCTCGCCGAAAAATAGTGGGAGGCAAGAATTGAATTTGCAATATTTGTTTAATTACTTGCCATACGCGCTCAAACAAATATCATTCGTCAAATAAATTAAATGTTAGTTGGACTAATATTTAAATCGTTGTTTTTAATAAACAGTTGGACTGTATTCAAACAAATCATTTATAGTTGATTATATAATTGGATTATAATAATCATTATAATGAATAGTCCGAATATCATTGATTAAATAGTTGGACTATTAGAATGAAGATAGAATTGAAAGATTGGCATTCAAACATAATCCTAGGGAAAATGTATTTAAATTGTTTAATTTTAAAATTGGGAATAATTTCATGATAGTCTTGGAAATCTAATAAGTTACTTTATTTGATAAAATAACATATTAGGCCTAAGCCCATAGTTAAGCAAATAGTAGAGCATAATCTTTGGAAGATTTATGTGATGATAACTTTAGTGCTTAATCCATTAAGCTTGTCAAATAGACTCCTTAATTTCTTAATCAGAATTAAGGATTAGATCCTTAAAGTATGATATTGAAATTGAAGGATCTTCAAAGATCTATTCTTAGATTTTAGAAGACTAAATTGCAATACTAAACTCTTGGAGAGTTAATGGCTATTCTCAAGGAGATAAAGTCAAAGTTTGCAATTAGGCAAGTAGCGCAAGGCGCACCTTACTTCGATATTCTAGTCAGCCAAGGCTAGGCCAAAGGCTTCTGGGGTGTTGAAAAAGGCAAAGGCAAAATCATTATAATCTTCTAGGAAGATAAATGACATATCCCAAAATGTCTGCTCATATGTGACAAACGGGATCGCGGAAGCGTGACTGCCGTTTGAACAAAGCAGACATGAAGGAATTGAAGATGAGCAAGGCTCTGACTTCAAATATGTTTGTCATAAATATGTTCACTACTAGTATTAAAATTTGATTTTAAATACTTAGTGTGATACATAATATGTACTGATGTGCAAAATCTATGAGCAGGATACTGACTTCAGTTGAGATTAATCTGCGAATCGGAAACGGGATGAAAATCGATGTTTTATCGTAGGTACCTATATTTAGGAACTACCCTTCGGGTTTGTACTTAAATTAGGAAACTGTTATAATGTAACTAGTTTGACTAGAAAATTATCTCTATATTAGTAATTTAATCCATTGCGGATTTACCTTTATATTCTAGAACACTAATTGTTTTATTATATAGATGATATTGAGATAACACATTAGATGTGAATAACAACATTTATATTTTGAATATAAATAGATCTCAAACATTAACATGACAAACAAATAGCTCAAACTCATGATTTGATCAGAAGAAACATATTGTGGCATTGTTGTCTGGGACCAATTAAACAAGACTCGTATATCCACACTTTTGAAGAGTGGGTACTTGGACTGATTTGATTCTATTCAAATAAGTCAACGAATCTAGTTTATTGGGCAAAATGCCTAAAACACCTTTACTCGGTAAAAGTGCAAATGCCACCGATCTATTAGTCCTAGTTCATAGTGAAGCAAGTGGGCCCATGTCTAGCTAGGCTAGAGGTGGATAAGAATGTATCGTGACCTTTACGGATGTGGCATCGCGTTATGGTTATGTGTTTCTTTAGGAACACAAATCAGAAATTTTTATAGTTTTCGACACGAAATAGACAAACAGATCGGCTAAAGTATTATACCATCACGGTTAGATCATGATGGAAATACTTAAGCGATAAGTTTCTAATATACTTGAAAGAGTATAGTATTCTTTCAATGAGGACTCCTCCCCGAACACGTCATTTTGACGGTGTGTCCGAACAGAGTAACCGAATTTTGTTAGACATGATAAGGTTAATCATGAGTCGCTCTGAGCTACCATTTCCTTCAACGGATACGCATAAACAATGCAGAACTTATTTTGAATAAGGTTCCATAAAATCTGTTTGACAGATTTCATATTAGATATGAACAGGAAAGAAACCAGGTTTCTCATTCCTGATGATTTGGGATGCTAGGCATATGTTTGGATGATACCAAACTAAAACCCAGATTGGATAAGTGCCAAGTTGTAGGTTATCCTAGGGAAACCAAAGTATAGTACTTATACAACTCACAAGAGAACAATGTAATTGTTGCTCACCATGCGATTTTCCTAAGAGGAATACCTATATGCAATGGTAAGTGGAAGGATAGTAAAACTCGATGAAAATAGGAGTAATATTGTTCTAGGCACCGATTCCTTAATGGAACATATATAGTTCATCAAGGATGAATCTATACAAATAATCTTCAAATACAAAAGAACCGGGTAAGTCGGAGAGAGTCAGAAAATAACCTGGGGTATGGGTTTCTGATCTCACCTCATAAAGATGTCAGTCTTATTGAGGAATACCAACTGACTACGTATAAGGAAGTGATACAAGGTATCGACTCCCTATTATGGAAAAGTGCCATGAATGCGAAATGGATTCCATGTATACCAACTATGTTTGGACACTAGTTGATGTACCGCAAGGCATTGTGCCTATTGGTACTATATGAGTCTTCAAGGAAGACATACATGGATGACAACATACCAACGTATAAAGCTAGGCTTTTAGCGGAAAGGTATCATTGTCAACATTGTGTTGATTACGACGAAACCTTTTACCTGTTGCCACGGTAAATCCATTTGGATAATGCTTGGTAATGCTGCATGTTTCATTTATGAAATATGACAGCTGAACGGGAAAATCGCTTTCCTTAAACGGAAACCTTTAGGAGGATGTTTACAACGTCCTGTCGGTTTTGTCGTACCAAAACTATCAAACAAGGTTTGCAAGTTATTCGATCCATGTTTGGATTGAAGCAAGCATTAGAATCTTGGAATTATCATTTTGAAGTAATCATAATAGTTTATGATTTAATTAAAAACAAAAATGATTCTTGTGTATATAATGAGGTTAGTGGGAGCGTACTGACAATAATCTCCTATAAATAATGATGACATGTCATTTCTTGGAAATGATATTCCCATAAAACAATCGGTGAAAGCTTGGCTTTCATGAAAATTCTCCGTAGAATTCTTGGGAGAAACAACCTTTATTCTAGGAATAAAGATCTACTGGGTTAGATTTAAAATTGTTAACACTCTCCGCAAAATCGTACATTGAAAAATTTACGTGACCTGGTGTCTCATACGCTTTGAGCATATGAAGTCACAAACAGGCCAATCCAAGTGATAGTCACTGGATTGATGTTAAGAACATCCATTAGTATCTTAGAGAACTAAGGATTATGTCTTAATCTATGGAGATGGAGAACTTGAAGTGACTGGATCACTATAGCAAGTTTCCTAACCGATAAAACGACTATAAGTCGCAAAACGGTACTATACAGTTTGAAATAACGGAACAGTGAGTTGGAAATCTTCCAAGCAAGATACTGTTACTGAATAATTAACAAATGCGGGTTATTGCTGCAGCTGAGGCAGCAATAGAAGCCATTTGGGTCGATAACAAATCTAATTAGATTAGATATAGTTCTATTAGCAGCTGAGCTAGGCTACATCACAGACTAAAGAATTAATGGTCTCATCAACGATCCAGATAAATACTTCGATATTCATCTGATTCGTTCGGATCATACATTGTGGCAATGTGATGATCGAATAAATTGCATCAGATGATAATCATGCAAATCCGCTAACGAAAGCCTTTTCTCAGCAGTTTAAGCCAACCGTACATAGTTCGGGTGTCAGACACTCGAGTGACTGGCTATAGGCCAAGTGGGAGATTATTGGACAATTATGACCCATAACGTCACTATTTGTACAGATAATGGTGTTGTTGTACAAATTAACTATGTGATATAGGAGATTGCTCTCTTATCATTTGTGATTAGATCACCAAGATGTATAAATGATTGGAGGTTCTTATGATTTATTCCTGGATTGAGAATGATATGAGACAGTATCAGTCCACGAAGGATAAATCATTAAATATCCCTAGTCAGAGTATTATCGAGATTGGACATCGATAATGCGTAAAAGACTAGTATTACAATTGTGCACGTTGTGAGGGCATAACGACATAATTCTCATATATTTGGGTAGAGGATACTCATGCAAGGGTAATAGGAGGTTGTGTTTTACCGATGGTACGGGAAACAGCTTTGCTCTGGATAGACCCCCTCGGAATTCCATTGGTAGTATGACTATATGTAATGGAAGTCCGAAATCAGGGTAGGTGTATTTGGTCTTAACCTGAGACTTGCACCGCTAATACTTGCGACAATCAATATACTTTGGTTTTGGTCGTCCAGGGCTTTAACAGGTTCTGTGTACGCCTCTGCTGGGTATATTGAGAATCGTAGTGTGTTGGGTGTGATGTCAAGACGAATGTATCACTCCAGTATAGTGGAGATGATGGTCACGTAGGATACAAGACTGGTTCTCTTGAATGCTGCAGCTATCGAGATATTATGACTAGGTCATGTATATCCGATTATAGAGACTAGTTACCAGAGATCTGATATGTGCTTCGTACGGGGTAGACACAATTCCAGCCCTAGGCCTACCACGTGACATCCTAGAGATAACTGTATCGAATACGTAATACTTCTATTTACGCCTGATATAGATCTTATATTCCTGTAAGGATATTTTTGGAGAATTGGGTAGGCATGGCGCTTTGCTAGAAGCCAACCTTGTCTTGTAAATCGGTACAAACGTAGTACTAGGTACTTACGTGTTCGGATAGTCCGACGACCGTATTTACTGCCAACATATCCGGGGATCTCATGGGTCGCTTCCCGAAGATTCACCGATGACGTATGACTCGCACTTTATTAATCTGGGATTAATTGGATGAGAGAGAAAATTAATCTGGGATTAATTACGGAGATATTTTATCTGGGATAAAATATCAATAAAGAGAGAAAACGATTAATTTGGAATTAATCGATAAAATAATATATTCGATATATTATACGAAATTGGATTTCGACGAGGAATTGAAATTGGATTTTAATTCGGGCGAACGAGTTAATTTAGAATTAATTCGTTAGCGATGTGAATAGTGATTTTGCTAGGCATAATCATTTAATTACGTCACAACGGAAAATTCTTAATTTGGAATTAGCGAACCCGAGCCCGGGATTGTTTGCGAGCGCATTCACATTTTGAATTCGAGTGCGGCACGCAAGTCACATCAAGCGTCAAATCACTAGTCGCATCAAGCGTCAAATCATTAGTCACTTTGAGTGATGTGACAACTTGTCACTTGATTGACTTGAGTGATGTGAATAGTTGATGGAAGTAGTTGGAATTAATTGCCTTGACTTTTTGTATTTGATAAATCAATTATTTAATTTTTGGTAATTGATTTTTGTGTACTAGATACACAAAATGAAATAAAAAACACACTTCCATCTCTCTCTCTTTTTGACACACGGTTTGGAGCCAAAAACTCTTCTCCTCTCTCACGCCCATTTGGGTATTTCTTCACTATTTTTCTGGGCAAAACCGTGAGCAAGGGAAGCAAAGTGTGATGTTTTTGTGGCAAAAACATCAAGAGCTAGCACTCGGAGAGACATGCGAAGGTGATAGGGAAGTCCACCCATGAGCTTGGAATCACCATGACAAAGCTTGGAGCTTGATGGAGGAAGATTGAAGCCTATTTTTAGGATTGCAAAAAGCCCACTGCCGTGACTTCTTGGAGTAGGCAGAATAATATTTGTTCGTCGCTGCGTCGCTCAACCGATCGATATGAGTATTCCGCAACTCCCTCGATGTATTCACTTTGTATTTCCTTGCTCACGGTTTTGCCCATAAAAACAGTGAAGAAATACCCATACCTCTCACGTTGTTTTCTGACTCTCTCCGACCTACGCAGTTCTTGTGTATTAAAATATTGTGGTACAGTTTCATCCCTGATGAACTGTTCATGTTACGGTAAGGAATCGGTGCCAAGAATAGTATCACTCCGATTTTCATCGAGTTCTACTTTCCTCCCACCTACCACAGCATTTAGGAATTCCTTTTCGAGGAACACCGTATGTAGAGCAACAAATACTTTGTTCTCTTGTGGGTTGTAGAAGTAATATCCTTTGGTTTCCCTAGGATAACCTACAAATAGCACTTATCCGATTTGGGTTCTAGTTTGGTATGCCCAACAACCCCAAATCTTCAGAAATGAGAAACCCGGTTGCTTTCATGTCCATATTTCATATGGAGTCTGTTGAACAGACTTTGACGGTACCTTATTCAAAATAAGTATTGCACTATTCAATGCATATCCCCATAAGGAAATTGGTAGCTCTGTGCGACTCATCATAGACCTTACCATGCCCAACAAAGTTCGGTTTCTTCATTCGGACACATCATTTAATAGAGATGTTCCGGGAGGAGTCCACTGTGAAAGAATACCATACTCTTTCAAGTAATCGAGAAACTCATTGCTCAAGTATTCTCCACCACGGTCCGACCGTAATGTTTTAATACTTTTCCCGGTCTGTTTTTCTACTTCGTGTCGAAACTCTTTGAATTTCTCAAAGGTTTCCGACTTGTGTCTCATAAGATACACATAACCATAACGTGATGCATCATCCGTAAAGGTTATGAAGTATTCATATCCACCTATAGCCTGGCTAGACATGAGATCACATACGTCACTATGAACGAGGGCTAACAGTTCGGTGGCACGTGCACCTTTACCGCTAAAAGGTGTTTTAGGCATTTTGCCTATTAAACAAGATTTGCAGACGTCATATGAATTTGGATCAAATCCGTCCAAGTACCCATTCTTCGAAATTGTGGATATGCGAGTCTTGTTTATGTGTCCTAGACGACAATGCCACATATAAGTTTCATCTTTGTTACTAAATTTAAGCCTTTTGTTTATTACGTTATATGTTTGAGATTGATTTATATTCAAAATATAAAGACCATTATTAACATCAACACTACATATCTCAATATCATTTTTATAAACAAAACACCATGTGTTTCTGAATACAAAAGTATGCCCACATTGGGCTAAACAAGATACATAAATAATATTCCTAGTCAAATTAGGTACATAGTAGCAGTCTGATAAATTAAGTACATGCCCCGGGGGCAGTTCCAAAATATAAGTCCATACGGCCAAAACAGCGACTCTGGTCCCGTTTCCAACTCGTAGATCAATCTCCCATGAAGTCAGTCTCCTGCTAATCTGCATATCCTGCACATCAGTACATATATGAGTATCACACAACCAAAATCAAAAATCCAATTTTTAAAAATAGAAGTAGGCATGTTTATTTCAATAACAAACAAACCTGAAGCCGGAGATTTGCCCGCCTTCACTTCCTTCATGTGCGCCTTGTACTCACGACAGTCACGCTTCTAGTGACCCTGTATGCCACACTGCAGGCAGACATCTTGGGATTTATCATTTGCCTTCCCAGAAGACTTTGATGATTTGCCCTTGCTCTTTCTCTTCTTCTTCTTCTTCTTCTTTACGCCTCCAGTAGCCTTTGTCCAAGCCTTGGCAGACTAATATGTCGAAGCGAAGTGCGCCTCGCGCTTTTTGCCCTTTAATAGCTCTTTTCTGCTTCTAGTAGCATTGCCAAAAGTATGATCTTGGTTCATCATATTATAGTTCATGATGAACTCGCTCCAGCTGTCAGGAAGAGACTGCAAGATCAAATCTATAGAAGTCTCTGCCTCAAAGGTTATGCCTAACTGGCCCAGTTGTTCGATGTCAGCAATCATCTGCGACACATGGTGCTCGACAGATGTACCCTCTGACATTCGAGAGCGAAAGAGCTTCTTCTGCAATTCATACCTATGCGATCTAAGGTTAGATAGGTGAAGGACCTTCAATTTTTCCATCATAGTATAGGGATTCAATCCATTGTTCTGGCGATGAAATTGAGGGGTCATTGCAGCGAGTATGACAGATTGAGCAGTTGAGTTGTCATCGATGTGAGTCTTCCAAAGCTCAAGCTCAAGCGGCTGCTCAATTCCGGGCTAAGGCCCGAGAGGTCTCTCTATTGTATTGAGCATCTTCTCGGCCCCCAGGATAATCCTGAGGTTCATATCCCAGTCAGGAAAGTTTGCACCGTTAAAGATATTTTCGCCCATGATAATGTCCATAACGTTGATCTTTCCAGCCATCTTTAATTGCAATAGTCTAACTATTCAATTAACGATTTTAGGTACAGTCCAACTGTTACAATAAAAATAATAAAATATTAGTCCAACTAATAAATATATAAAATGACGAAATAATTTTGAAAGCGCGTATTGGTATGTATTTGAACGAAATTGCAAATTCAATACTAGCCTCCTACTATTTTTCGGCGAGCCTCTAACCCTCTGTTGAGTACTCAGGAAACCTAGTTTCCTAGTGGGATATGATCCCGTTAAATAACACACAACCTTGACTTTGGCCAACAAGCTGTATGATATTTAACTAGGTATATGTCTAAGATCAATTGGATCTCAACAATTCCTAGATCCGGTAGGTGGACCTCCAAGTCTGAAACATATATACAATATATGCCAATATATTTTACCTAACCTTTTCCTCTGAATCAACTAAGCCTTAGCTTTGGCTCGACAAGCTTAATGATTCCAGTTAAGCGGGACCCATTGACAGTGGGAAAGCTTCGTAATCCATGTCGATGAACAAGAAGTGACCTTGACTTTGGCCAACAAGTCACAACTTGCCCAAGACTTGCGATATGGAACAAAGTTTTCGTGGTTCAAACACATCCGCGATGGACATTGATCTTGACTTTGGCCAACAAACCAATGCCAATCTTGGATCTTGAGAGAGAACCACTCAATGGAAGGAAATCGTTTAATATTTGATTGAGGGTTTTTCGCATAAATTGGCAACCAATTTATTATCTTTGATTAGGTCTCATCATACACACTTAAACATGCATTCTAAAAGCATAAAAAGGCGCAAAATAAATAATAATGATATACGGATGAATATTTAACAAATTGTTCCTAGAACAAATCTCTCCATTTCCTCTCCTCGGCTAGCACAATACTTACTTCTACCCAATTACATAATACAATAAAGAAACCTCATTTACATTGAGGGGAATTGGTGAGAAGAGAAGTACAAAGAGTCATGAGATATAAGACTGGACACGCAAGTCCAATTTATTAAATTCTAAATTTATTACAACAATTTCCAAAATTGCCCTTACCCATTTAATATCCATCCGATATACATTATTCATACAATACATCCATGTATTCACACAAAGCATGTTATTCAATCAATCTAATCCAATTAATTAATCTTTGAATTAATGATCATCCAATGTTCAAACAACGATTTGATTTGCGCGAGTCTAACTCGTTTAAAAATAAGTACTCAAAGTGCGTATTCTTGAATTATATCGAACTACAATTTTAAATCCGATTTAATTTGTATCCAATACTAATTCATATTTAATTCGAAATTAAATAATTACACTTAATTAATGTGCCTTTTAGACTTAGATTCAAAATCCAATCTTAATGGGTCTCAAAGGCCCAATTAACATCCAATGTCAATTTAATTAAAGTCCAATGGGCTTTTAATTAATTCTTAAGGCATGGACTTTGGCAACCAAAGCCCAATAAGGAATCACCATTTGGCATAAAATTAATTTTGACCCATTAGGCCCAATTAAATTTTTTTAAAGGCCCAATTAAACTATTTGGACGTTATGGAATTGTTTTAGGCCCAATTTGGATCCAATCCAATTGTCCTAAACCAACTTGGCCCAACCAAGCCCATTAAGCCCAAATGTAATAATATTAGCCCAATTAAAAATTAAAGACTAATTAATTTAATTACAATATTCCAAATATCACAATTATTTTAATTAAAGTGTATTAGCCATAATTAATTAGTTAAACTAATATTTCCAAAACACCAATTAAACTAATTAATCATGCTTTAACATATTCAATTCATGTCCAACACAATTGAAGCAAAATCAATCTCCAGCATGCTTCCTCAAGTCACGGCAATCATGCATTTTTTATATCCAATTTTGATTTCAATCCAATTAAATCACAAATCAATATACTCATGCATTTAAACACATTCAATGGTCTAAAAATCAAAAATTACCATGAGTATCTAGGGTTCTAAGTTTCGGCCATGCTAATCAAATTAGGGAAAATTAATCTAATCAAATTTTTTCAAAATTAATCATGCATAACTCTAAGTTATCATAATCTAAGCATAACCAAACAATCAATTTGGACAAAACAAGCTCCAAGCAAAAATACCCAAATTAAAGTATATAAACCCTAAAACATTTCATGTTTAAAATTGGCTCTGATACCATTGTTGGGTTCCTAGAACATGCCAAGGATCTTCTAAGCAAAAAATTGTGTGAATAATCAAGGTAAGTTTGCGGAAAAATACTTACAATGATCGGCTAAATGGATGTAGAGATTACAAAAATTTATCCTTCAAGAAGAGCTCCACGCCTTCCTTTGAATTCCAAACTCTAGGGTAAGTGTCCCTATCACCTTTGTAGACTCCTTTGTTGTGCTAGCAATCAAGATTTTTGAAGTAAAAATCAATTACCATGAACCCTAGGCTAATGGCAATAGAGAGCAAGAGAGGGGGAGAGGATTCGGCAATCACAAAAACAGGGAGAGAGTGTTACTTGTTTTTTATTTTCCAAAATCAATTTTCCATATACCAAATATCCAAAGTTGGTAAAAGTCTTTCACACATCAATTAAAATAAAGCTTGTGTGATTTACAAGATAACAACAACAACCAACTTCTATCAACCAAAAGCTAAATAAAGTTGACTAGTGATTTGACTAGGTGGGCCCCACATTAAATTCAAAATTCGAGTGGGCCCGCTAAACAGATTTCGGGATCGGATTCGTTAATTCCGAATTAACGAATTTTCCGTCACGACATAATTAAATATTAAAGTCGCACACGAATTAATTCCTTCGCCCAAATTAAAATCCAATTTTAATTCCGCGTTGAAATCTAATTTCAATTAATATATCGAATATATTATTTAATTGATTAATTCCAAATTAATCGTTCTCTCTCTTCTAATCGAATTTTATCCGAGATAAATTCTTGCCGCAATTAATCCTAGATTAATTTTCTCTCTCTCATAATTAATTCTAAATTAATTCTTTTCGAGTCAAACGTCATCGGTGAATCTTTGGGAAGCGACCTATGAGATCCCTGGATATGTTGGCAGTAAATCCAGTCATCGGACTATCCGAATTCGTGCGTACCCGGTACCACGTTCTTACCGATTTACAAGACATGGTTGGCTTCTAGCAAAGCACCGTGCCTACCAAATTCTCCAAAAAATATTATTTTAAGGAATACATAATATATATCAAGCGTAGTGTACCAATTATTGCGTATTACGATCCAATATCGGATGTCACATGCTAGGCCTGGGGCTGGAATTGTTTCTGCCACGTACGAAGCATATATCGGATCACTAGCAACTAGTCTCTTAAATCAGATAATCTTGACCTTGTCATATTATCCGGATAGTTGCAACATATTAGAGTACTAGTTACGTATCCCTGCGTGATCATCATCTCCATATGACTGAAGTGATACTTCCATCTTGACATCACACCCAATACACTACGATTCTCAATAAACCCATAAGAGGTGTACACAGAACCTGTTAAAGCTTCAGACGACTAAAACCAAAGCGTACTGATTGTCGCAAGTATTAGCGATGCAAGTCTCAGGTTAAGACCAAATACACCTACCCTGATTCGGATTCCATAGACATATAGTCATATTACCAATGGGATTCCGAAGGGTCTATCCAGAGCGAAGCTGTTTCCATACCATCGGTAAACAGAACCTCCTATTACACTTGCATGAGTATCCAATACCCAAATATATGAGAACTATGCCGTTACGCTTCCATAACGCGCACAAGTGTAACACTAGTCTATTTCGCATTATCGATGTCCAGTCTCGATAATACTACGACTAGGGATATTTAATGATTAAACCTTTAGTGGATTGATAATGTCTCATATCTTATAATTCGGAACTAATCATAAGTACTTTTATCATTTATATATTCAAGTAATCTAATTACAAAATGATAAAATGACAATTTCCTTTGTCACATAGTTAATTTGTACAAAAACTACAATGTCTTTTACAAATAGTGATGATATGGGTCATAATTATCCAACAACATATACATGTCGGGCGGGGGTAGCCATAATTGGAACTTAATCTTAATGAATTCAGGTAACTTGGTTGACATAGACATATGATTAATTGAGTTATTTGGGTATTTTCATCTGACAATCGACAAAGGCTTTTGCATAAATTCATGTTCCAGGTTAATAAACCGATATTTTGCACAAACATGAGATAACCACTTCATCTTTAAAAGATATTAGAAGAATTCACAACTCTAAATAGTTTTATAATATCGAATTTTCCTTTCACATACATTCGCATTGTTTTATTTACTTGTTTTAGTTTAAAATCACCAACCAATCAAACAACCAATCTATTAGATACTCGTAAACATTTGGCTCCATAAATTAATAGCTTAGGTAGTAAGTCCTCGTGGGATCGATACATTTTATAGTACTTGAGCGATACGTGCGCTTTCATTACGTGAGTGATTTCACCAATCAACTATATCAAATTAAGCTAAATTTATAAGCAATTTTGATTTTACATGTTTCCAATGTCTTTTTTGAGTGAAAGATACAATTTTTTTTTTGAAACATGGGAAACCCCGCTGCTAAATCACCCGATCCAAGTTTAAACGAAGTAGGTAAAACCCTCTGCTGCCTTAAGCTCTTATAAGAAATGCACTCCTGCATTCGAACTCATGACCTAACAATCAATTCCTATACCCTTTACCATCAAGTCACGTCCTTAGAGATATGAAAAATACAAACTCTTAAAGAAGAATTAGAAGTAGATTAAAAACTCAATTAAATAATACAAAAAACTTCGCATATTTTATACAGAATAACAGCTAGGACGTTACATTGATAATGCCATTAAATCTTGTGCACTTTATTAAAGAATAACAGCTCAAGGTCAAGGCATCGTGTTGCTAACAGTTTTTTACATGTAATGTAAGCAAGTGGTGATATTTAATTTTATTTAGTGACAAAAAGAAAGTACCCATTTGCAAAAGAATTGCCGTCTCTTCTTTTTTAGATCTAAAACTCAGTTTCTGTCTTAGTTTATGAGTTATATATAACATAACATTACTTCTGGGTCTGTTTTGTCTGAAATGGGGTTGGTGGATGTGCAAGACAATGGGAATGGAGAAATGGGTGTGTCTTTGGGAAGCAAGAACAAATATAAGAGAATGGATTCTGAGCTGAGTGAGTTTGATGATGTTCAGTTTCAAGAAGATAGGAGAAACACTACTAGGAAATATGTCCTTGCCTGTGCTGTTTTTGCTTCTCTCAATAATGTTCTTCTTGGTTATGGTAAGCTTTGCAATCTTCTCTTTTATTTGATTTTTTGTTGTCTAGTTTTGTTATTACAAGTTTACTATGCCTTTTTTTTGGGTTTCATTTCTAAATTTAGCTGGAAGAGAAGAGATAGCTTAAAACTTTTTAGTAGTCAATTATAAAGTTTCTACATTTGCTTAGATTCTATAATAACTTATGGTTTAAATTGGTATTCAAAAAGTTAAGTTGTTTCTGTGTTTTTCTTCATGATTGAATAATAATACTAGGCATTCAATTTGAATCAGGGTAAATTCCTGCATTTTAGGTGTTACCGAGGAATACATATTTTGTTAGATCGATCATGGTAAAAAGTTTTAAATTTTATAGTTTCATAATCATTGCTTATGTGTGTTTGCATATCATGGAATGCTGATCTTGTTGCGAGATGCATATTATGACAGAAAAAACATGGATTTTAGCTTTCAAGGAAATGGATTTTTATGTTCCACATTAGAATTGGTGGGTATTGACTTCATGCCTCTATTTTTATAATGCCTTCATTGTAAAGTTGATAAATTGAGTGAAATGAAATTACAGTTTAGAGATTAAAGTGTTTGATCTGCAGATGTAGGTGTCATGAGTGGAGCAATCTTATTCATTCAGGAAGATTTAAAGATAACTGAGGTGCAAGAAGAAATTCTTGTTGGATGTTTGAGCATTGTCTCACTTTTGGGTAGTTTAGCTGGTGGGAGAACATCAGACGCTATTGGTAGAAAATGGACGATGGCCTTAGCTGCAGTTGTCTTTCAGGCTGGCGCTGTTGTGATGACACTGGCTCCTACCTTCCAAATACTAATGATTGGAAGACTCTTGGCTGGGGTTGGAATCGGCTTGGGAGTAATGATTGCCCCCGTCTATATCGCTGAGATATCACCTACTGTTGCTAGAGGCTCCCTCACCTCATTTCCGGAGATTTTCATTAATATAGGAATACTACTTGGTTATGTCTCCAACTATGCGTTTTCGGGTCTATCAATACACACAAGCTGGAGGGTAATGCTGGCTGTGGGAATTCTGCCCTCAATCTTTGTTGGGGTTGCACTATTCATAATCCCTGAGTCACCAAGGTGGTTGGTCATGCAGAACCGAGTTGAAGAAGCAAGACTAGTGCTGCTCAAAACAAATGAGATTGAGAAAGAGGTGGAGGAGAGGCTTCAGGAAATACTACTAGCTGCTGGAATTAATAACACGGAGAAGTATGAAGAAAAAGCCGTGTGGCGTGAACTGTTGACCCCTTCTCCATCACTCCGCCGGATGTTAATCACTGGGTTTGGAATCCAGTGTTTCCAGCAGATCTCAGGAATAGATGCCAGTGTTTACTACAGCCCTGCGATTTTCAAGGAAGCTGGGATTGAAGGTAATTCAAAGCTTCTAGCGGCAACAGTTGCAGTGGGTATTACAAAGACTGGCTTTATATTGGTTGCTATATTTCTTATTGACAAACTCGGGAGGAAGCCGTTGCTCTATGTCAGCACCATTGGAATGACCATTTGCTTGTTCTTTGTGGCTCTTAGTCTCACTTTACTTGGGAATGGTCGATTTTCTATCATTTTGTCAATCTTGTCTGTCTGTGGAAACGTAGCTTTCTTTTCTGTGGGACTTGGCCCTGTGTGTTGGGTTCTGACGTCTGAAATTTTCCCTTTAAGGCTTCGTGCTCAAGCAGCGGCACTTGGAGCTGTGGGTAATAGGGTTTGCAGTGGCTTGGTTGCCATGTCTTTCCTCTCTGTCTCCCGTCAAATTACAGTTGGTGGTACATTCTTTATCTTCTCAGTTATTTCAGCTCTTGCTGTTCTCTTTGTTCACACGGTTGTTCCAGAGACAAAAGGAAAATCACTGGAGCAGATTGAGTTGCTATTTAAGAATGAACACCACTGGCAAAGAAGTGAGGTTGAGCTAGCAGATGTTGAGCAGCTTGTGCAGAAAGAATAACTACTTAGAGTCTGTTACAGTTTATTTATGATCTGAAATGCAAGTGACCGGATTTTTAAAAAAAATATGAAACCCTTCCACTTATACACAATCTTACACTCCTGACAGTACTATGCGGGTACGAACATGCATACCTAAAGATGATTCTTCCTTGCACGCCCGAGAGGGGAGGTTATCCTACCTCACCGAGCAAGGGCAGCTAGGGATGGCCCGCTAGTCCAGATAGTTGTGGGAGGGGACTCCGGGTACATCAGAGATGAATGCTTGTTTGTTACCGGCAGCTCTCTTTAAAAAAGAGCGAGGGCGCATTTGCGGAAAATGAGACACTCGATACAATGGGCTGGCTAGCCTTTCTCTCCGGTTGACCGGGGCAGTATCGACTCCAGCCGTTCCTCCAACGCTAGCAGGCATTAGCCTGACTTCCCTCCTCACCAAGGTAAGGAAGAGAGCATCGGGGACGGTTTTGTCTCAGCCGTGGTAAGGAACAACAAAACAAAAGATATGTTCTTCCGAATGAGCGAAGAGACTGAGTAGATGATCAATTTAAGTGAGGGAAGAAGTGCCGTGGGGGAGCATAGAGATGGCAAGTAGACCCAGACCCGGAATCGGCCCGGATCCGCATGGATCCGCCCGATCCGGGTCCGGGATTAAAATATCCGGACCTAGGTCGTAAAATTAGGACCCGGGCGAATCCTGATCTGGAACCGGGATCGCACGGGTCCGGCCCGGATAGATCCGGATCCTAAAAAAAATTAAAAATTAAATATAATAAATTAAAATATAATACAAAATATAAAATAATATGCATATATATATAAAATATAATAGAATATAATTAAAAAATAAAAATATATAAAATGGGTATCCGGATCCCGACCGGGTTGAGTTGTTACTGATATTTGAGTTGTTACTGATATTAATAGATGATTTATTACCTTATAATTGATGGGGAAAATTGTATTTGTTAAAATTGTAATTCTGGACTATTAGCCCAAATTTGTTGTTCCTTGTACCACTTTATAAATTGTTCTAAGATGAATCTTAATGAAGCTTGCAACTTCAAGTTGAAGGGATAAATTTGGTAAAAGCTTATGCAACCGGAACTGTTATTGTTGGAAATATAACTGCAAAATATCCGGTTGTGGTTATTTGAGGCTTGTTTGTATCATCTCCTTTAGAATTTGTACCACGAATTTAATTACATATGCTGAGATTTCAAAATTATTTCACACAATATTTTGGTTCCATGTGCAAATGCATTGAGATGAGTGTACAGCTATAATCAACCTTTAGTTATTATGAAACGACAAGCCCCATACCGCGTGGTACCAGCAGTTATTTTTTACACTCTTTAAGCAAGTGGGTCTTGGGTGAACAATTAAAAAAAAAATTGGGGCAATGTATTATAGAGATGTATAATTATAACAAATTTAGAAATGATGCACCAATAATGACAAATAGGGAAAATCACTCACACACACACAGATGACATAATATGATATATTTGGAATATACATGCATACAGGTGACCAAGAGGTGGTGGTTTTTTTTTTCATGGATTGCCAGGGATATGGTATTTATTAGTTTCAAGTGGGTTGGTAATTTTCGAAACAAAATAAGTTTATTTGAGTTATATTAAGTCTTGAAAATCTGGAAGTAATTGGACAAATATTTGTACAACATTAAGGGTGGCAATGGGCCAGGTCGGGCCCGGACTTTGACAAGCCCGGCCCGAGCCCGGTCAACAAAAAAAAAAGCCCGACTCGAGAAAATTGGAGGATTTTGTAAAAAAAGGGAAAATTTGGTCATTTTGGGAAAGTAACCTTGTTGAATTTTTTTGCCTTTGTTAACTTTTTGCTTTTAACATTTGTATTGATTCCAACCACTTTTGTTGAATTTGGTAAGCTTGCCAACCACTTTTGTTGACTTTGATAAGTTTTCGAACCACTTTTGTGAGTTTGGTAAGTTTCTTTAAAGTTTTAAGGGCATTTTAGTAACTTTCCTCGTACTATATATTGTAACTTGTCGTCCTTAATGAAGATAATCCATCATTTTTGAAAATTCGTCTTTAAGAATGGCTAAGGCCAAAATTCAAGATTAAGAGAGGGATTCCCTTTTGTTTCAGCTTGAACTTATCTAAGGCGTGGCAACCTTAGTGGCGTCTCTGTGCTAGTAGAACATTACCATAAATCATCTTAAGAGTTCTCAAAGACAAGTTCTTTGTGGGTCTTCTTTGTGGCATTGGAAATGTTTTGTTCCTACAAAGTCAAATTTGCGGTTCTTGGGGTTATATCTTTTGCGTGGTGTTGGCTTGGCCTAATCATCTAAGTGATTTCCTTGTCATTTGGTATAATGGAACCATTGCAAGTCATACCATATGGACGCACCAACAATCTTGAATTCAAGTATATAATAGGTTTCTTTGAATTGAGTCCTTGTTGTTAGTTGAGTGTCGTCAGTTAATCTTTAGTCATTAAAAGTTTGTAGGGTTTGTTTAATATCTTAGTTTGTAATTTGTGTCCAAAAAAAATGAGGAAGGTAAGATTTGAAAGTAATGATTTGGATACTTTCAAAAGTGATTGTCAAGCTACCTTGAGTGATTATAGAAGATCTTATGAGAAATAGAAAAAGGCTTATAAGGTAGTTGAATATGTCGTGAATGAAGAGAGTACACAACAACCAAAAGATATTAAGGTCGTGAGTGATATGAGCGTAAACACTTGTGATGTTGAGTGCATACTGAGTAAAAGTAATTGTGAGGCCGAGAGTTATGAGTGTGTTGTTGTTATTAACCTAGCGAGTATAAATGATTTTGAGACCGTGAGCATTGATGGAGTAAACACTTGTGAGGTAGTATACTTTGAGGTTGAAAAACAAAGTGAAGCTGAGCTTGTGTGTGAGGTCTTTACAAGTAAGCTAGAGATAGCGGCCTTGAGGGATGAAGCTGTTTGCAAAGCTATTCACACACACACTCAAAGTCTGATTTAGATATTTTGTTCAAAGGAAATGATTTTAGTTGTAGCATGCATTTTAAAGGTTCCTTTAACTTCGTTGCTAGACATTCTCTGAGGACATTGTATATATAGCGATTATTTTCTTTTATTTTATTTATTTTTCATTTGTTTCTTTTGTCTTTTTGTTTTTGTGTGCATTTCATTGACCTTTGTGGGTATCGTCACTGTAAGCCCTCTAGAGACTACAACTCGTCTACTAGAGACACATATGGGCTTGAAGGCTTGTTGCATACTCTAAATGCAACCGTGATCCATACGAAAATGGCTTAGTTTAATTTAGTTTCAGTTATTTATTTTATTTTATTTGTTTGTTTTGCTCGAGGACTAGCAAAATGTTAGGTTTGAGGGTTTGATGAGCAGAAAATATGTCACAATTTACCGCCCATTTTACCTAATATTTTGTATGGTTTCTCGGGTTTTATGAATGTTTTGATGAGTTTTGTGTTATTTTACAGATAAATAAAGTTTTCGGACTGAATGGAATCAACTTGGGGCTAAAACAGTGAAAAACAGAAAAAAAAAAAAAAAAAAAAAAAAAGAGGCAAAATTGGAATTTCGCGTCGCGATGCGCACACCTTCTGCGTCACGACGTGCAACAGTTACTATACTAATGACACTCGTCATCACCATATCATCACCACATCAGCACGTGCGTCATCTGTTAGGAAGCGGCCGCGAGTGTGCAGCGGAAAAATAAAAATTATTATGCCGTTTTCCCTTTGCCCAAGACCCATTTGTTTTGATTATTCTACAAGCCTAGGCATGTTACTATATATTCTAAGCATAAAAACTCATAAAACATGCAAAGAACATAAACCTAAACATGCTAACTATCAAAAGAACTCTAATTAAAACAAAGAAAGAAAAAGACTTACTTGAACCGAAGACTCCTCCAGTCCTCCCTCCAATCTACAAGCTTTTCTCGAACTCAGCAAGCTCTTCCACGTTCCAAAGATCCTCCCAAGTGTGTCCTCCAAAGATGCACACACAAAAGCCAAAACTCAACGGCAAGACTACGCCTTGAGTGCACAGGTATTTTGCCCTTGGTGCTAGCCTAGACAAATACCTCAAAACTTTTAACTAGAGGTTCCTCTAGTCAATTAGACTTAAGGATCCTCAAAATCAGTGGCTTACTTTTAAAATTTAGAGTTGCTCACTTATATAAACCCAAGATTTGAAAGGTTTGGTGCAAAAATTTGTGAAGAATTCTTTGGGTTTATATAGTCCTCCAAAGACAACAAAATTAATTAAGAATCCGATGTGGGATAAAAACCAATTTAATCTTAGCCATTAGATCTTAATTGAGTGGTTTAATGAGATTATAAAACATTAATAAGAGTTTGGGCCGAATTAGAATTCAAAACAAATAACAAAAAAAATTTACTATTCACGCAGTACTATTTATGTGAATAGTAATTTTTTTTAATCTATTTATTCCAATTCCCAAAGTGCCTCTATCATCATTCACTAATCCCTAAGCCACTATGGAACCTCATAAATGATCTGTTCAATAATTAAACACATTGACCATTTATGAACAATTCCTACAGCAATCATATATGGTGTTAAATATGTAATGTGCACTGTTAACCATTGATTTCGACTTTGTTGTGTGTGACCTTTTGGGTTCCCCTCAAGTTGGACATGAAATGAATCGTGATAATTTAATCGAACATAAATTATCCTCCGATCAGATGGTCGTTCGATTTCAATGACCAAAGTTGACATCTAGCAACATGCCAATGCCCCCAAATGAGAAGGAAAGATATATATACCCACTATGTATGCGATTTACATAAGATATGGTCCATCGCCTCACTGTATCCCCACCTATTGATCTAGGGTACGTAAAGTTTCTACCCATATGGTCAAAGGTATGATGTTGATAGTGTCATGAATCGTACTAACCCAAGAATCTCACATGATTCTTCCGCTGTGGCCACAGTCTCAAGCACTAATCACACATATCAACCAGCGAACTGAAATATTACTCTTATAAGAAAATATTATCCGAGAGAGTGGTGATTTTCTGATGTATCTTTACAAACTTCATGTGTTTCAACAAATGACCCAATCATACCCTTATGACCGGATCTTTTGAACCGGTGAAGGAGAATGTCAAAGTTATTTGATCCACATATAAGATTGTAAAGACCTAAAGTCTAAGGACTAGTCATATAATCGATACATGAAAGTTCTCACAGACACATGGGATAAACACTCCATATGAAAACTTTCGACGGTTAGTTCAATGGACACGAGCAACTCATGCATCCATGTGATACACCAAGCAGACAGATTTCTGCTAGTAGCCTATGAGATCGGCTACCCCACTTAAGGGCGTATCATATCATCATACTAGTCTCTCCGCTTTGTGAACGCCCAGATTATTCACAAAACTATGACTATGAACATTTAAGAGTAATGATTCTCATAAGGCGTGGAAGCCATCGTCTTATTACTCCAATGGCTTTATTACAGTGTTGATGATTCATATAAGTTATGTAAGACACGTATAATAAATATTGCCATTTTATTAATTAATGAAAATATCACAAATACATGTACATATAGCCCATCCACAAGTTGGTTATAGGGCATATCCCTAACAATCTCCCACTTATACTATAGCCAACTAGTATGAATCTGGACACCATACTCTCGGGTGTGCCTATCATGATTTTGTTGTGTCAGCCCTTTATTCAGAGAATCTGCAAGATTATCTTCTGTGGGTATTTTCTCTATAATAACTTCTTTTCTCTCAACAATCTCCATGATGAGATGAAATCGCCTGAGTACATGTTTGGATTTCTGGTGGGACCTTGGTTCCTTTGATTGAGCAATGGAACCCGTGTTGTCACAGTACATCGTGATGCCATTCATTATCGCAGGAAGCACTTCCAGTTCCGTGATGAACTTCTTTATCCAGACTGCTACTTTATTTGCCTCAGATGCTGTAATATACTCGGTTTCAGTGGTGGAGTTCGCTGTAGTTGACTGCTTTGAGCTTTTCCAACTTACACCACTGCCATTCAAAGTAAACAGATATCCTATTTGTGATCTGATGTCATACCTGTCGGTTTGAAAGCTCACATCATAGTAACCAATGACTTTCATCTCAGAACAATCTCCGTATGTCAAAAACATGTCCTTAGTTCTTCTCAGATACTTGAGGATTGTTTTGACAGCTGCCCAATGTTGCTCACCAGGATTTTCCTGATACCTGTTCGTTATGCTAAGAGCATAAGAGACATCAGGTCTTGTACATAACATGGCATACATGATCGATCATATTGCTGAAGAATAAAGGATCTTACTAATACACTCTATATCTGAAGGAGTATGTGGACATTGCTCCTTAGATAATTTGATTCCATGACAAGTAGGTAAATTACCTCTTTTGGAATCTTCCATTTTGAATCTTTTCAAAACTTTATCTATGTACGTAGATTGAGAAAGTCCTAACAACCTCTTAGATCTATCACGGTAGATCTTAATACTGAGGATGTAGGCTGCTCTCCCAAATCTTTCATGGAGAAATTCTGAGATAACCATTGCTTGGTGGCTTGCATCATAGGAATATCATTCCCGATGATTAATATGTCATCGACATATAATACAAGAAATACAACAGCACTCCCACTACTTTTCCTGTAAACACAAGGCTCGTATACATTTTTGATGAAGTCAAATTCTTTGATTGTCTCATCAAATCGTATATTCCAACTTTTGGAGGCTTGTTTGAGTCCATAAATGGATCGTTTAAGCTTGCATACTTTATTATGATCATCCTTAGATGAAAACCCCTCAGATTGTGTCATATAGACTTCCTCTACGAGGTTCCCATTAAGGAAAGTTGTTTTGACATCCATCTGCCAAATCTCATAATCAAAGTGTGCAGCTAGTGCCAGTAAAATTCGAATGGACTTTGTCATTGCAACATGCTAGAAGGTTTCCTCATAGTCAATTCCTTGGATTTGTCTATAACCTTTCGCCACCAACCTAGCCTTATAGGTTTGGATGTTGCCTTCTGCATCAGTTTTACGCTTGTAAATCCACTTGAAGCCTATGGGTTTTATCCCTTCAGGTGCATCTACCAAGTCCCAGACTTGATTCTGATACATAGAGTCTATTTCAGATTTCATGGCCTCAAGCCACTTGACTGAATCAATGTCACGCATTGCTTCATCATAACTGGTGGGATCGTCATTATCAATGACCTGATCATGTTCCTCATCAATATGGAAACCATATCTTTCAGGCTCATGTCTTTCCCTACTAGACCTTCTGAGTTCATAACCTTGTGGTTGTTCCGTCGCTGCCCTTTTGAGGGGCCTGAGGTTTAGTTCTATGTTAGTTTGTTCTTCTCGTACCTCATCGAGGTCAAGTCTACTCCCACTATATTTCTTGAGAAGGAATTCATTCTCTAGAAATTTAGCATTTCGTGAGACAAATGTTCTTTGTTCATTTGGGACGTAGAACACGTATGCTCTTGAGTTCAAGGCATATCCTACAAACTTACATTTAACTGTCCTATCATCCAATTTGTTAGTTTGTGTGAGCTTGACATATGCGTCACATCCCCAAACTCTTAGATAACTAAGACTAGGACGTTTCCCAGACCATAACTTATATGGTGTTTGACTAACAGTCTTGGAAGGAACTTGGTATAGTGATTACGCCCAAATATGTCTTGCGGTTATCGCAGTACAGCTGGGGTGTCGATTCCACAGAGAGATGGTTACAAAAACTGATTTACTTAAACAAAAAAGATTAGCAATAACTGATTTTAAGGAAAGATTAAATTGCGATGGAAAATTAAAGATTTCAAAAAGCTTACAAGATTTTAACAATAATGAGAAAGAGCAAAGCGTCAGGGTCCCCTCTTGTACCTATTACTTATATTTCGTTATTGATTCATTTAATTACGCAATTGAGGATTTCACGTCCCAAATCCACAATTGGAAGATATTCAATTCTACACCAGTTTAAGTTCTAAGGTAATTGTCATTCAACCTTCTCTACGTTCACAACTCACAAGGTTATCGTTACAACCTATCTAACGACGACAATATACCCTCGGGCAATATTGCAGCAGAAGATTAACTCGCAAAACAACCTTAATCTATCAAACCAATTTTATCCACAACACATAGAAAAAGCATGACTGAATCTATATGTAAACTAATAAAATAGGTTCTCAAATAATCAAAGAATAAAGAGATGAATAGAATAAAAATTATATTAATCAATTAAAACCATCCATGAATCAAATAACAAGAATACAAGAGTTGGGTACAAGAGTTCGCCCTTAGCTTTGCTTAGGAGATTAGTTCCGCATGCTAGATGAAGAAACAACAGAGATAGATGAGGAAATCATTGGATAAATCATTGGTTCTGATCCCCGGAATCTGCACGGCTCTGTGCGTTTTTTTCTTCTGTTTTTGCGCAGCAAGAGCTGCTAACTTCACGAAGTCAGCCCCCCTTCTATTCACGTTGCATGGTCTTTTATAATGAACAAAAACAGAACCCTAATGCCCACGTGGCTACACTTTGATTTGGTCAATTATTTTTGTAAAATCAACAAAAAACACATAGAAGGCCCACGTGCGTCATCTTCAATCCCTGTCAACTTTGTTTATTTTGTAAAAGAAAACACCAAGCTTGGGCCCACGTCAATATCTTTTCCAATTCAAAGTCTTCATTCATTCTTTTGGTCAAAGATTTCGGCCCCACGTTGTTGTCTTATTCTTTTTTATTTGTTTATTGCTTCTCACGCCATCTTTCCCACTTTCTCAGCAAATGGCGCCGTGGCGCCTTACTCCCTGGATTTTGTATGGGATTGTGGCGCTGCGGCGCCAGTTCAATCTTTGCTCTTCGCGTTCTCGGCTCCCGTATGCGTCTTATGCATCCCTAAACACTTGTAATTATCCCAGGATCCATGTATTAATATTCCTACAAATAAAAATCACTAAATTAGTGTAAATAATAAATATTTCTAAATTAATATAACAATAGAAACTATGTGATAAAATATAAAATATATAACTAAATACTTGACAATAAACCTAGATAAGTGATGTTTTAAAGTACATTTTCATGCACTTATCACAACCCCCAACCAGCTTATTGCTAGTCCCTAGCAATTCAAGCGCAAAAATAAAATAAAAACTAAAGAAATAAATAACTATCTAAGCCACTTTCGTAGGGATCACGATTGCATTTAGCGTATGCAACAAGCCTTTAAACCCCTAGGTGTCCCTAGTGGACGAGTTGTAGTCTCGTGAGGGCTTACAGCGACGATACCCACAAACGTCATTCAAAACACGCAATCATGCAAAAATAAAAATTAAATAGTCCCAATAGTTTCACATAATTTTATCCTCAGAGAATGCATAGTAATGAAACCGAAGAACCTTCAAAGTACTCAACGTACCTCAAATCTAAATCTTTGAATAAATCATCTAAGCTAGACTCAAAGTGTGTGTATGCTAAGGTTCGTTCAAAGCTTTATTCCTAAATAAGCCAACTCAATGATTTCGTTTAAAAATTGGGATTGATGGGTCAAACCAACCTAGATATCTCAATTAAGCTCTGTAGTTGCTTTTATGTGTGCTCAATATGGTATGATTTCTCTTTTTTTTTTCTTTCTTGTCTCCGGTTGCTTTTCTTTTGAATTTTTTTTTCTTTCAACACACCTACCCTTTAAGGTAGCATTTCTCCTCATGGTGGTCCTAATACTCGCCCATGGGTAGCTTCACGCTTATCGGTTATAGGTGGTTTATTTTCATTCTTCAGAGACTTTTTCTTTTTATTTTCAATCATACCATACGTCATAAAACAAGCAAATCAGGATAGACATCTAAGCAAACGGTCATTCATCGACATGCAATTTCTTCAACTAGTCATCTTGCTAACTACTCAGGCTTCCACTGCTAGAAACCCATAATTAAGTGCTTACGAGTCTAACATAGATAAACTACTCAAATCATCAGATAAAAGTACATTAAAGGACTTATCGTTTCTAAGATTTCATCCTAACACAAACAATATCATCATAGGAACTATGTTTAACTATCAGGGACTAAAAACAAACAAAACAATCAAGAAATTTTTTTGTTTTTTTTTTTAAATTTTTGAAAATGAAAAGTAAATGTATTTAAGACAAGTTATGCACATGCATACACCCCCACTTAAAACTTGCATTGTCCTCAATGTAAGATAAATGTAAAGAAAAAGGATTAAGGAACAACACTACCAGGCGCAGAGTTGATCAGGTTCCTGCTGGTGAGACTTAGCTGTGTGGTTGTGTAGGTTATGCTAAAACCTGCAAAAACACTTATGCAAACAATAAAAATAAAACATGCAATTAGCACACAATAAAATAAAACTAAATTAAATAATGAAATAAAATGAAATAAGTAAATGCAGATGCAAGGGTTGCCTCCCTGCTAGCGCTAAGTTTAACGTCTTCAGCCAGACGCAAACACTCAAGTTGTCATGGTGGTTTCCATCGAGCGTACTGATGAAGGCACATTAGGGAATTTATGTCTGGCTGTGGCAGTGTATCCACGGATCCTCCAGGGTCAGGTGGCTGAAAGTCTTGACTGCACATATTAAAAAGTTGATTCAACCTTATTTTTAACTTTCCAGGTATCATCTTCAATTGAACACGAGCTCTTCTTTTCCTCCTTTTACGATTCTTTGGGATCACTTTCATTGCAGGAGGATTTGATTCAGGTTGTAGATGAGCTGTTTCTGGCCGGACTGCTTCGAGCATGTATGTACCTTGACACTCATCATCATCTCGTGGTTGTTTTTCAACATGAAAAATATTCACCTCTAGAGTCATATTTCCAAATGATAGCTTCATTAGACCGTTCCTGCAATTGATAAGAGCATTAGCTGTGGCAAGAAAAGGTCTACCTAAGATAAGTGGAATTTTGGACTCAGCGTTAACCACAGACTGAGTGTCTAAAATTAGGAAGTCAACGGGGTAGTAGAATTTATCAATTTGAACTAAGACATCCTCAACTACTCCCCGTGGTGTTCTAATGGATCGGTCAGCTAACTGTAAAGCTACTGATGTAGGTTTAATCTCGCCAAGCCCTAACTGCACATAAATCGAATATGGCATGAGATTAACACTAGCACCTAAATCTAATAATGCTTGACCAAACTCATGGGTGCCAATGTGGCAGGTTATGGTAGGACATCCTGGATCTTTATACTTTGGCAGAGTCCTCTGTGCAATTACTGCACTTGCCTGCTCTGTCAAGAATGCAGTCTTTTTCACATTATGCTTCTTCTTCATAGTGCATAGATCCTTTAAAACCTTAGCGTATGTGGGAACCTGTTTGATTACATGTAATAAGGGCAGATTGATCTTTACTTGCTTAAGATGTTCTAGGATCTCACCGTTTGGGTCCGCAGCTCTGGTAGTGGGCCTAAGGGCTTGAGGAAATGGTACTCTGACCTGGTAAGGTGGCTCTGGATCTTCCTGTGGGGTGTTGGTATCAATATCTTTAGGGTCTCCTACAGTTTTGGGAGTATCATGTGTCCCTACCTCTTTACCACTTCTAGTGAATATAGCATTAACACCTTTCACATTAGTTGTTTCGTGATTAGCCTGTGCCATGTGTTGGCTTTGTGGATTTGGTTGAGCCTGAGATGAGAATTTTTCTTGTTTGTGCACACTCAAGACATTAGTTAACCTAGAGATCTGACTCTTAATCTCCCTATTATCTTCAACTACTTGAGCTATCAATGACTCAAACCTTTGATTTGTTTTATTCTGGGCTTCTACAATCACCTTTTGGGCTTCCACAAATGCCTGCACTGTATCCTCTAAAGAATTTCTAGGAACCATAGGTGTGTGATACTGAGGGGTACTATATCCTCTGGGTGGTGATGTTTGACTCGGCTGATGGGACTCATGCTTCCAAATAAGGTTGGGATGGTTCCTCCAACTAGGATTATAGGTGTCTGTGTATGGGTGGGTATAAGACTTCTGGTACATCCCTACGTTATGGCATTGTTCCTCACATGGTCCCCTAATCTCATCATACACATGGCGCTCTTGGGATTCTAGCTGGGCTACTGAATATATAGTCTTGCTATCTCTGGCTTTTAAGGCTTCTATCTGTTTGGTCAATAACTCAACTTGTGCCTTAAGACCATCCTCTTCCCTAAAGTGTTGTAAGCTTCTGCTAGGAGGAGTGAGGTGTGTCCTATCAGTGCTATCCATGGAATTAGGTCCAGTCCAGGTATGAGACTTCTTAGCTAGGTCATCTAGGTACTCGAGGGCCTCATCAGGATCCTTTCGGATAAACTCACCATTACACATCGTCTCAACGAATTGGCGCTCCCTAGGTGTCAATCCATCATAAAAGTAACTAACTAACCGCCAACTCTCAAATCCATGGTGGGGACAACTAGCTAGCAACTCCTTATACCTCTCCCATGTTTGGTAAAGGGTCTCACTGTCTTTCTGGGAAAAGGTGGAGATTTGTTTTTTTAAGGGCATCTGTCTTGTGGTGTGGGAAATATTTGTCAAAGAATGCCCGGGTCATCTCGCCCCACGATCCTATTGACCTAGGTCTCAAAGAATACAACCAACTCTTAGCTCTATCCTTAAGGGCAAATGGGAAGAACTTAAGTCTAATTGTGTCGGTAGTCCCAAAACGGTCATGGAAGGTTGCTACTACCTCTTCAAACTCTCTAATATGCACGTACGGATTTTCGCTCTCTAAACCGTGAAAAGTTGGAAGATATTGTATCATTCCAGGCCTAAAGTCTATGTGTGGTGCATTAGGAGGAAACATGATGCATGAAGGTGTAGCTGTGCGAGTTGGGTGGCGGTACTCTTCAAGAGTCCTCCTAGGTGGTCTTTCGTATTCACTCATGTTTTGTGCGCTAGACGCGGATGGTGTAGAAAAAGGATTTTCAAATATGTTCTCAGAGTCTGAGCTTTCTTCTTCAGTCCTAACAAATCTACCAAATCTATCCCTACGTCTAGACATGTAGTTGAAGCTCAAATAATACGAGAAATAAACTAAAACAAAATAAAAATAAACTAAAATAAAAGACTAGAAAAGAAAAAAATAAAAAAAAAAATAACTAATTAAAAATAAAAACTAAATTACTAAAAGAAAATAAATAACCGAAAAATAAATAAATAAAAGGAACGAAGTTACTGCTTCGTTATTGACTAAGCAAACCTGGTCCTTTTGCTTGTAAACCGTCTCCCCGGCAACGGCGCCAAATTTTGATTACGCCCAAATATGTCTTGCGGTTATCGCAGTACAGCTGGGGTGTCGATTCCACAGAGAGATGGTTACAAAAACTGATTTACTTAAACAAAAAAGATTAGCAATAACTGATTTTAAGGAAAGATTAATTTGCGATGGAAAATTAAAGATTTCAAAAAGCTTAAAGATTTTAACAATAATGAGAAAGAGCAAAGCGTCAGGGTCCCCTCTTGTACCTATTACTTATATTTCGTTATTGATTCATTTAATTACGCAATTGAGGATTTCACGTCCCAAATCCACAATTGGAAGATATTCAATTCTACACCAGTTTAAGTTCTAAGGTAATTCTCATTCAACCTTCTCTACGTTCACAACTCACAAGGTTATTGTTACAACCTATCTAACGACGACAATATACCCTCGGGCAATACTGCAGCAGAAGATTAACTCGCAAAACAACCTTAATCTATCAAACCAATTTTATCAACAACACATAGAAAAAGCATGACTGAATCTATATGTAAACTAGTAAAATATGGTTCTCAAATAATCAAAGAATAAAGAGATGAATAGAATAACAATTATATTAATCAATTAAAACCATCCATGAATCAAATAACAAGAATACAAGAGTTGGGTACAAGAGTTCGCCCTTATCTTTGCTTAGGAGATTAGTTCCGCATGCTAGATGAAGAAACAACAAAGATAGATGGGGAAATCATTGGATAAATCATTGGTTCTGATCCCCGGGAATCTGCACGGCTCTGTGCGTTTTTTTCTTCTGTTTTTGCGCAGTAAGAGCTGCTAACTTCACGAAGTCAGCCCCCCTTCTATTCACGTTGCATGGTCTTTTATAATGAACAAAAACAGAACCCTAATGCCCACGTGGCTACCCTTTGATTTGGTCAATTATTTTTGTAAAATCAACAACAAAACACATAGAAGGCCCACGTGCGTCATCTTCAATTCCCTGTCAACTTTGTTTATTTTGTAAAAGAAAACACCAAGCTTGGGCCCACGTCAATATCTTTTCCAATTCAAAGTCTTCATTCATTCTTTTGGTCAAAGATTTCGGCCCCACGTTGTTGTCTTATTTTTTTTTTTTGTTTATTGCTTCTCACGCCATTTTTCCACTTTCTCACCAAATGGGGCCATGGCGCCTTATTGCTTCTCGGCGCCAGTTCAATCTTTGCTCTTCACGTTCTCGGCTCCCGTATGAGTCTTATGCATCCCTAAATACTTGTAATTATCCCAGGATCCATGTATTAATATTCCTACAAATAAAAATCACTAAATTAGTGTAAATAATAAATATTTCTAAATTAATATAACAATAGAAAATATGTGATAAAATATAAAATATATAACTAAATATTTGACAATAAACCTAGATAAGTGATGTTTTAAAGTACATTTTCATACACTTATCATATAGTAGTAGTGTTGTAGTTTCTAAAGCAATACCCCAAAATGAAAGAGGTAGATCCGTGCCTGTCATCATTGATCAGACCATATCTAATAATTTCTGATTTCTCCTTTCGGAGACCCCATTATGTTGTGGAGTTCCCGGAGGAGTTCACTGGGAAACAATGCCATTTTCTCTCAAGTAATCTTGAAATTCGTTGCTTAAGTATTCACCACCTCGGTCAGACCTTAGTGACTTAATACTTTTATTAAGTTGGTTTTCTACTTCAGCCTTGAAATCTGTGAATTTCTCAAAGGCTTCAGATTTGTACCGCATAAAGTACACATACCCATATCGCGAATGATCATCGATAAAGGTAATGAAGTATGAGAATCCACCTCTAGCGGTGACTGACATTGGTCCGCATACATCAGAGTGTATGAGTTCTAATATCTCCGCTGCACGCTGTCATTTACCTTTTAAGGGTAATTTGGTCATTTTAACAAGTAAACAAGACTCACAAGTTCCATAAGGTTTATATTTGAAGGGTCTGAAATACCCATCTGTAGACAATAGAACTTGACGACGATGTTTATGGGCTCGCGGCCTAGTTGGGAGTACGAAATAACATGGAGTCGCCACCCGGTGTGAACCGGGACAAAGGTTTAAGGCCGCACTCACCCTCGCAAGGGAAGACCTCAAACCGTTGGGTTCGGAATGGTCCCTTACTTATGTCACTTGTGATGATATAATTTGTGCAATAAACTAACCGAATCTATTCAACATTCATGCTCAAGGGTACTTAGATCTAACATGCTTTCATCCAAATAATTCCACGCAATGTAACACAACAAGCATATTGAACCATTAAACCAAAGTAAACAAATAACTAATTAAACATAAACATAAACTAAACGAAACATCATGCATAAAGAATGAAGAAGAAACAACATGCCTAAATAACACAATCATGCTTTGAAAATTAAATAACAAAACTAAATTAAATCATGCTTTAAACAATAAATAAACAACCTATAAAACTATAACATGCTCAAATACAAATTAGGATGAGACGAGATACGTGTCTCTTAAGTGGTACGTGGCTTTGTATCCCGAGTGCAGACCATACTACCGTCCATTCGGAATCGGCTACGGAATTTACGTCCGGGTTTCCATCCGATATACCACAAAAGGGAACACATATCCCACTCATCCAACAATCACATCATGCTTCAAACGACTCTCATGCAATAATATTTTAAAATAAATAAAATAAAACGAAAGAAGATAAGTAAGAAGGTGCCCTCAGGTCTAACCTCTTTTGTCGTCTAAAGAAAGGGCGTTACACGGCCGTCGGAAGGGTTAATGTTCCTTAACTTTTCTGGTTCACTAATCCAACGTTCTTCCTCGCTATTTCGCTGTTTGGGCCGCTGTTTTCACTCCGTTTCGCTGCTGTTTTAGGGATATTTTCTGGTCACTGTTTCGGGATAATTCGGGGACTGTTTTGGGAAGTTTCGGGGACTGTTTTTTGGGTTAATTTGGGGACTGTTCTGGGGCAGATTCTTGGCAATTTATGCGGGCAGGGAAGGCAGTTTGCGTAGACTGTTCAGGTGCGGAATTATCGAAGGGTAGTGGGCAGGTGTATGCGGCTTTGTGGGAAGGCAGGTTGTGGTTGCTCGGTGTTAGCGGGCTACGTGGATAATTTAATGGGTGTTAGGTGGCGTTGAGTGATGATAAGCAGGTTATGTGTCGAGATCGTGGGCGTGAAGGCTGGGTGCTAGGTACGTAGCAATATGTTTAGGCAGGCAGTGGGCGTGTGATCGTGGGCGTGAAGGCTGGGTGCTAAGGCTTCTTGCGTGAAGTTGTTGTGGAGGGCTTGAGCGAAGGGCAGGTGGCGTCTGTTTGGCTATTTAATGTGGCTAGTGGGCTGTTTGTGAATGTGGGGCAGATGCGTGGCTTGTGGTTGGTTGAAGCGGTGAGGCAATGTGAGTGGAGGGCAGTTTAGGTTGTTTGTGGCGTGAAGGTTATGCGGCAATTTGAGAGAGGCTGTGCGTATGGATGAGTGGATTTTAGGGTTTATTCTCTTTGTATTTTTGTGAGGATCAGCCAGCCAGCCAGGGTTTGAATTGTGTGGAGAAGGGTTATTTTTATAGGCCAAGTGAGGGGTTTACCTTATTTGGGTAGGAAAGAGAGATTGTGTAATTAATTAGGGATATCTTTTAATTTAGTATGTGATAAGGAAATCTTTTAATTTGGGGAAGTGATTTATGTATTCTTTTTAGTTAAGGATATGATTTATTTAATTTAGGAAGGTGATTTAATTTAGGAATGTGTTTTATTTAAATTAGGAATTAATTTAATTTAATTTCAAGTTCAATTTAATTGGTGAATGTGATTTAATTTAATTTAAGTTTTATTTTAATTGGTTTTACTTATTTAATTTGTGAGATGTGTTTTAAATATTTTAATTATTTAATTTGTGAGATGTGTTTTAATGGGTTTGGTGTGTTTTAAAACAGAGGTCCAACAAGCGAACCCGAAGCGAAACAAGCGAGTTAAATCAGACAAAAATTCAATTTTCCAACTTTACCCTTCCAACGTCCGTTTCCTGCGGCTTTCACAACTAAAGAGGTAGTGTCTCCATACGAGACTCATCATCGGATGATATGCAAAAATGCAATGCCTACAGTCGCCCCCACTTTGATGGGACTTGTGCAGTGTGTGACAATGACAATCCTATCAAAGTACGTGCAATGCATTTTTACTTACCTGGCTCGCCAGCTGTCACCTAGTCTGCCTGTTGTGCTGAGTTGATAATGCTAAACCCCACCCTAGGGCGTCGCGGTTGCGTCTCCGTACCTAGAGTGCCACAGTGATGATGTTGGTTGTCTGGATGTTAACCCCGTACCTAGGGTGTCGCAGTGACGTCTCCGTACCTAGAGAGCCATAAATGTCTGAATAGTCCACATGTCGTACCTGGCGTGCTAACCCCGTACCTAGGGCGTCGCTGTGGTCTGAATGCTAACCCCGTACCTAGGGTGTCCCAGTGACGTCTCCGTACCTAGAGAGCCACAAAATGTATGAATAGTCCACATGCCGTACCTGGCGTGCTAACCCCGTACCTAGGGGTCGCTGTGGTCTGTCTGAATGCTAACCCCGTACCTAGGGTGTCGCAGTGACGTCTCCGTACCTAGAGAGCCACAAAATGTCTGAATAGTCCACATGCCGTACCTGGCGTGCTAACCCCGTACCTAGGGCGTCGCTGTGGTCTGAATGCTAACCTCGTACCTAGGGTGTCGCATTGACGTCTCCGTACTTAGAGAGCCACAAAATGTCTGAATAGTCCACATGCCGTACCTGGCGTGCTAACCCCGTACCTAGGGCGTCGCTGTGGTCTGAATGCTAACCCCGTACCTAGGGTGTCGCAGTGACATCTCCGTACCTAGAGAGCCACAAAATGTCTGAATAGTCCACATGCCGTACCTGGCATGCTAACCCCGTACCTAGGGCGTCGCTGTGGTCTGAATGCTAACCCCGTACCTAGGGTGTCGCAGTGACGTCTCCGTACCTAGAGAGCCACAAAATATCTGAGTGCTAACCCCGTACCTAGGGTGTCGCAGTGACGTCTCGGTACCTAGAGAGCCATAAAATGTCTGAGTGCTAACCCCGTACCTAGGGTGTCGCGGTGACGCCTCCATACCTTGAGTGCCACAAATGTCTGAATGCTAACCCCGTACCTAGGGTGTCGCCGTGACGTCTCCGTACCTAGAGAGCCACAAATGTCTGAGTGCTAACCCCGTACCTAGGGTGTCGCGGTGACGTCTCCGTACCTAGAGAGCCACAAATGTCTGAGTGCTAACCCCGTACCTAGGGTGTCGCGGTGACGTCTCCGTAATTAGAGAGCCACAAATGTTTGAATGGTAACCCCGTACCTAGGGTGTCGCGGTGACGTCTCCGTACCTAGAGAGCCACAAATGTCTGAATGCTAACCCCGTACCTAGGGTGTCGCAGTTTGTGATATCTCCATACCCGGAGTGCCGTACCTGGAAAAACTGATATCTCCATACCCGGAGTGCCGTACCTGGCTGATCTGATACTGATATCTCCATACCCGGAGTGCCGTACCTGGCTGATCTGATACTGATGTCTCCATACCCGGAGTGCCATACCCGGAAAAAAAACTGATGCTGATAATGATGTGGGCCTCGCCCCCAGAGTGCCATAGCCGGCGTGTCAATTCTCGGACTATATCTCCATTCTCGGAGTGCCATTCCCGGCGTGCCATTCTCGGCGTGCTCATTCTTGAGATGTCCATTCCCGGACTATATCTCCATTCTCAGAGTGCCATTCCCGGCGTGCCATTCTCGACGTGCTCATCCTTGAGCTGTGCTCTATTCTCGAAGTGTCATTCTCGGCTTGTTCATTCTCGAACTGTGCTCCATTCTCAGAGTGCCATTCTCGGCTTATTCATTCTCGAACTGTGCTACTTTCTCGGAGTGCCATTCTCGGCTTGTTTATTCTCTAATTGTGATCCATTCTCGGAGTGCCATTCTCGGCTTTGTTCATTCTCGAACTCTGATCCATTCTCGGATTACCATTCCCGGCTTGTTCATTCTCGAACTCTGATCCATTCTCGGATTACCATTCCTGGCTTGTTCATTCTCGAACTCTGATCCATTCTCGGAGTGCCATTCCCGGCGTGCCATTCTCGGCGTGTCCATTCCCGGACTAAACTGATCTGATGTAATGTGGGCCTCGCCCCCAGAGTGCTATATCTGGCATAACTGATCTGATGTAATGTGGGCCTCGCCCCCAGAATGCCATACCTGGCAATGCTGATATTGATAAAGATGTGGGCCTCGCCCCCAGGGTGCCATACCCGGCAAGACTGATACTGATGCTGATGTGGGCCTCGGCCTTGGGATTCATTCCAAATTTTGACGACATGGGCCTCAGCCCTGGGATTCATTCCAAATTCTGAAGACGTGGGCCTCGGCCCTGGGATTCATTCCCTGGATTCACTCCAAATTCTGACGACGTGGGCCTCGGCCCTGGGATTCATTCCCTTAGGATTCATTCCCGAAACTCTGACGATGTGGGTCTCGGCCCAGGATTCATTCTTGAAACTGATGATAATGTGGGCCTCGACCCTGGGATTTATCCCCAATGTTGCTATAGTGTGGGCCTCGACCCTGAGTTGATACTGATGTGGGCCTCGCCCCAAACTGATACTGATGTGGGCCTCGTCCCCAGACTGAAACTGATGTGGGCCTTGCCCCAAAATTGATACTGACATGGGCCTCGCCCCAAACTGATGTGGGCCTCGCCCCAAGCTGATACTGATGTGGGCCTCAACCCCGGGACTTATCCTCAAACGAATACTGATATGGGCCTCGACCCCAAACTGAAACTAATGTGGGCCTCGCCCCCATACAGACACTGATATGGGCTTCGCCCCTAGACTGATACTGACGTGGGCCTCGCCCTAAAACTGATACTGATATGGGCCTCAACCCTGGGACTCATCCCCAAAACTATTACTCATATGTTGCTGATTCTAGTTTACTTGTCTTTGCCGCTTTCTCTTTTTCTTCTTTGAAACCTGTGAATAAAAAACAAACACAAAAAAAAATGCAAAATATGTTACGTGTATGCATGCATGCATGAATGAATTTGCTATTCCATTGGGTTAAGTCTTCCGCCAGTTCTCCAGGTGATTGCTAAGTCTTCTCTCCAGTCTCATGACCCAATATCTTGTTATGTCCCTGATTCACGATGTAGTAGACTGGTCGCCCCCAATCTTGATTTAGCTTTCTGCTCTTTGTTGTTTTGTACTTGATCAAGATGAACCACATGGTGGGGCCTTCCATATCATCATGCTATATCACATTCTACGAAATAGTCCCAATAGTTATACATATCATTGTCCTCAAAGAATGCTCAGTAATGAAACCAGAGAACCTTCAAAACACTCAATGCAACTCAAATCCAAGTTTTTGAATAAATGATCTATGCTAGACTCAAAGTGTATGTGTGCAAAGGTTCCTTTGCAGATTCATCCCCAAGTAAGCTAACTCAATGATTTCGTCAATAATCGGGATCGATGGGTCAAACCAACCTAGATGTCTCAATTATGCCTGCAGTTGCTTTTCTGTGCTCAATGTGGTATGGTTTTCTTTCTCTTTTGTCTCTTTCTTTTCTCTTTTCATTTTGAACTTCATTTTTTTTCTTTTTTTCATTTTTTTTCAACACACCTACCCTTTAAGGTAGCATTTCTCCTCATGGTGGTCCTAATACTCGCCCATGGGTAGCTTCACGCTTATTGGTTATAGGTGGTTTAATTCTTTTCTTTAGAGACTTTTCTTTCATTTTCAACCATACCACACATCATAACATAAGCAAATCAAGATAGACATCTAAGCAAACGGTCATTCACCGACCTACAATTTCTTCAACTAGTCACCTTGCTAACTACTCAGGTTTTCACTGCTAAGAACCTATAGTGAAATGCTTACGAGTCTATCATAGATCAATCACTCAAAGTATCAGATAAAAGTACATCAAGAGTTTATCGTTTCTAAGGTTTCACCTTAAAGCAATCAATTTCATCATCGGACTTATGTCTAACTATCAAGGACTAAAAACAAACATTTTTTTTTCTTCTTTTTTTTTTCTTTTTTCTTTTTTTTCCTTTTTTTTTTTCTTTTCTTTTTTTTCTTTTCTTTTTGAAGGCCCCTCATGGTCTTTCTATCCTTGCAGTAAAGTTCTTTGTTTCTCGATTTCCTTTTTCCAGATGTCAATGTTTGCTAAACTCTTCTTTGACAAGTCTCATTTTTCCTAACCCAACGGATATCTATGATGGCTTTTAAGACACGGAGGGTTAACATGATGCGTGAATGCATGAGATGTATGAGACATAATATGCATGGGGTTATCAAAAGCATAAAGGGTGGCCCCAATAGGTCATGCAACTATGGTTCACATGTGGGTTTACGGGAGTGTGGACAAAGGCTCTCGTTTGACGAAGGATTACCCACAACTAGGACTCCCCACTCAAGGGTTCAAGCGACCAAGTGAGTGCACCTTTTTTATACCTTACGTTACATGCCAACGAGTTACGGTGTGTGACTAACTGTCGAATGGATTTCCCGTTGTAGATTCCCCAGAGGGAAGGTGGAGCGAGGCTCTCTTAAGTACCCAAGCCCCTTAGGCTCTTATCGCTTGGTGTCAGGAATAAACAACGAGTCCTCCAAACTAGTATGTCACAACGAGCTACAAGTAATGATTTATCTAGGTGCCTTCACAGCTTTTCCCCAAAGGGTAGTGAGTGAAGGAAGACACCCAACCATCACCTAGCTTCAACAAAGCCTTTGATTAACCCCCTCAACCCACTATAGAAATGGTCAACTAATGCACAAATTATACACATCACAAGACATGATTTCGAGGCCAATTCTCTAGATCCCCAGTGGAGTCGCCAGACTGTAGACAATAGAACTTGACGACGATGTTTATGGACTCGCGGCCTAGTTGGGAGTACGAAATAACATGGAGTCGCCACCCGGTGTGAACCGGGACAAAGGTTTAAGGCCGCAATCACCCCTCGCAAGGGAAGACCTCAAACCGTTGGGTTCGGAATGGTCCCTTACTTATGTCACTTGTGATGATATAATTTGTGCAATAAACTAACCGAATCTATTCAACATTCATGCTCAAGGGTACTTAGATCTAACATGCTTTCATCCAAATAATTCCACGCAATGTAACACAACAAGCATATTGAACCATTAAACCAAAGTAAACAAATAACTAATTAAACATAAACATAAACTAAACGAAACATCATGCATAAAGAATGAAGAAACAACATGCCTAAATAACACAATCATGCTTTGAAAATTAAATAACAAAACTAAATTAAATCATGCTTTAAACAATAAATAAACAACCTATAAACTATAACATGCTCAAATACAAATTAGGATGAGACGAGATACGTGTCTCTTAAGTGGTACGTGGCTTTGTATCCCGAGTGCAGACCATACTACCGTCCATTCGAAATCGGCTACGGAATTTACGTCCGGGTTTCCATCCGATATACCACAAAAGGGAACACATATCCCGCTCATCCAACAATCACATCATGCTTCAAACGACTCTCATGCAATAATATTTTAAAATAAATAAAATAAAATGAAAGAAGATAAGTAAGAAGGTGCCCTCAGGTCTAACCTCTTTTGTCGTCCAAAGAAAGGGCGTTACACGGCCGTCGGAAGGGTTAATGTTCCGTAACTTTTCTGGTTCACTAATCCAACGTTCTTCCTCGCTATTTCGCTGTTTGGGCCGCTGTTTTCATTCCGTTTCGCTGCTGTTTTAGGGGTATTTTCTGGTCAATGTTTTGGGATAATTCGGGGACTGTTTTGGGAAGTTTCGGGGACTGTTTTTTGGGTTAATTTGGGGACTGTTCTGGGGCAGATTCTTGGCAATTTATGCGGGCAGGGAAGGCAGTTTGCGTAGACTGTTCAGGTGCGGAATTGTCGAAGGGTAGTGGGCAGGTGTATGCGGCTTTTTGGGAAGGCAGGTTGTGGTTGCTCGGTGTTAGCGGGCTACGTGGATAATTAATGGGTGTTAGGTGGCGTTGAGTGATGATAAGCAGGTTATGTGTCGAGATCGTGGGCCTGAAGGCTGGGTGCTAGGTACGTAGCAATATATTTAGGCAGTGGGCGTGTGATCGTGGGCGTGAAGGCTGGGTGCTAAGGCTTCTTGCGTGAAGTTGTTGTGGAGGGCTTGAGCGAAGGGCATGTGGCGTCTGTTTGGCTATTTAATGTGGCTAGTGGGCTGTTTGTGAATGTGGGGCAGATGCGTGGCTTGTGGTTGGTTGAAGCGGTGAGGCAATGTGAGTGGAGGGCAGTTTAGGTTGTTTGTGGCGTGAAGGTTATGCAGCAATTTGAGAGAGGCTGTGCATATGGATGAATGAATTTTAGGGTTTATTCTCTTTGTATTTTTGTGAGGATCAGCCAGCCAGCCAGGGTTTGAATTGTGTGGAGAATGGTTATTTTTATAGGCCAAGGGAGGGGTTTACCTTATTTGGGTAGGAAAGAGAGATTGTGTAATTAATTAGGGATATCTTTTAATTTAGTATGTGATAAGGAAATCTTTTAATTTGGGGAAGTGATTTATGTATTCTTTTTAGTTAAGGATATGATTTATTTAATTTAGGAAGGTGATTAAATTTAGGAATGTGTTTTATTTAAATTAGGAATTTAATTTAATTTAATTTCAAGTTCAATTTAATTGGTGAATGTGATTTAATTTAATTTAAGTTTAATTTTAATTGGTTTTACTTATTTAATTTGTGAGATGTGTTTTAAATATTTTAATTATTTAATTTGTGCGATGTGTTTTAATGGGTTTGGTGTGTTTTAAAAAGAGGTCCAACAAGCGAACCCGAAGCGAAACAAGCGAGTTAAATCTGACAAAAATTCAATTTTCCAACTTTACCCTCCAACGTCCGTTTCCCGCGGCTTTCACAACTAAAGAGGTAGTGTCTCCATACGAGACTCATCATCGGGCTGATATGCAAAAATGCAATGCCTACACCATCCTTATGTAGCTTAGTTAATCTTCTTTCATTGATATGACCTAAGCGACTGTGCCATAGAAGTGATTCATTGAGATTATTCGAGTTAACGTTGTATATATTAGAGGTTGAACATTCTTTGTTAGTTTGTAAGACATAGATACCATTATTCAAAATACCATCTCCATTTTTTATTTCATTGAAATAAATAGAACATTCATTACAACTTATTATGCATGAAAAGCCTTTATTACATAAAGAATAAATTGAAATGATGTTCTTTACTAGAGAAGGTACATAAACACAATCTTCTAAGTCTAAAACTAAACCATTCGGAAAAACTAATAAATAAGTCCCCATGCACAATGCAACCAATTTTTCTCCATTACTCATGCGTAATTCAACCTCCCCATGACGGAGTCTCCTACTGTTTCTCAGGCCCTGCACATTGTTACACAAGTGAGTCCCACAACCGGTGTCAAACACCCAAGTAGAAGGTTCAAAGTTTTGAGAATATAGTTCAATCATATACAACATACCTGAAGCATTGGGCTTCTTGGAATCTTGGGCTTCCCTAACTTCTTTGGCTTTCAAGGATCTGCAGTCTTTCTTCCAATGACCCTTCTTTCCACAAAAGAAACATTTCCCATTTCTCTTTTTCTTCTCCACCTTACCATTGGGCTTTAGGTGATCTGGAGCCTTCGCCTTGCCCTTATTTTTCTTTGGGCCTCGTGGCTTCAGGTCCGTACCCGTAAACATGACGGAGGTTTTAAGCTCCGGTTTCAAGTCATTCTCTGCTTGCTTTATCAGATTGTGCAATTATGCTAAAGTAGCTTCTTTATCAGACATATGAAACTGCATAATAAAGTTAGAGAATTCTTTTGGTAAGGACTGAAGAATTAGATCCTGATATTGTTGGTTTCTAATATAGGTCCCAAGATCATGAAATCAAGCAAGAAAACTCATGAACACTTCAAGGAATAATGGCGGAATACATACTCACATTGAATGGTTTTGATGCAACTTAGAACACAAGCCTTCAAGCTCTCTCCAAGGTCACGGCAATGGCTCTCCAAGGCAGTGAGTGGCTCGGTTTTGCTGCTGCTGGATGGTCCAAGAATCGGCCATGGATGAGCACCATTGAAGCTCCAAGCTTCAAGCTCAAAAATGATTCCATGCTCAAAGATTCACTACCCTATCACCTTTGTATAAATCCTAGAGTGTGCTAGCACTAGTCATCTTCCTTTCTCTCTTCATATTTGGTCCAACAAAGAAAAAGAGAGGAAGAAAAATCGGTCTCCAACCGTGTGTGAGAGAGAAGCCATTTTTGGCTCCAAAAACCCTAAAAACGTTAAAAGGGAGAGAGAAAATGTGAATGTGGGTTGGAGAGAGAGAATGAAAGGTGTAACAGGTTTTAATAATTTCAAAAATTAATAAAAGCATTTACCACCTTTTACTTTCAAAAAGCAAAGTCAAAAGGTCAAAAGCAAAAGCAATAATGCTTTCCATCACCTTTCACTTTTTACATCAAGTCACTTTAATAAAGTGACAACATGTCATGTCACATCACTCAAAGTGATAAGTGATTTGACAATTGATGCGACTAGCGATTTGACGCTTGATGTGACTTGCGTGCCGCGTTTGAATTCGAAATGCGAATGCGCTCGCAATCACTCTCGGGCTCGGGTTCGCTAATTCCAAATTAACAAATTTTCCGTCGCGTCGTAATTAAATGATTACGCCTAGCGAATTCACTATTCACGTCGCTAACGAATTAATTCTAAATTGATTCGTTTGCCCGAATTAAAATCTAATTTTAATTCTGCGTCGAAATCCAATTTCGTATAATATATCGAATATATTATTTTATCGATTAATTCCAAATTAATTATTTCTCTTTTAAACGATATTTTATCCCAGATAAAATATCTCTGTAATTAATCCCAGATTATTTTTCTCTCTCATCGAATTAATCCAAGATTAATTTTCTCTCTCTTCTAATTAATCCCAGATTAATTAAAGTGCGAGTTATACGTCATCGGTGAATCCTCGGGGAGCGACCCATGAGATCTTCAGATATGTTGGCAGTAAATACGGTCGTCGGACTATCCGAACACGTAGGTACCTCGTACTACGTTTTACCGATTCACAAGACAAGGTTGGCTTCTAGCAAAGCGCTATGCCTACCCAATTCTCCAGAAATATCCTTATAGGAATATATGATCTATATCAAGCGTAGTATACTGAAGTATTGCGTATTTCTGTCCAGTATCGGATAATCACGTGCAAGGCCTGGGGCTGGAATTGTGTCTGCCCCGTACGAAGCACATATCAGATGTCTGGTAACTAGTCTCTATAATCGGATAAACATGACCTAGTCATAATATCCCGATAGCTCGAGCATTTAAGAGAACGAGTTCCGTATCCTACGTGACCATCATCTCCATTATGACTGGAGTGATACTTCCTTCTTGACATCACACCCAACACACTACGATTCCCAATATACCCAGTATCGGCGTACACAGAACCGGTTAAAGCCCTGGACGACCTCAACTAAAGTATATTGATTGTCGTATGTATTAGCGGTGCAAGTCTCAGGTTAAGACTAAATACACCTACCCTGATTGCAGACTCCCATAGACACATAGTCATACTACCAATGGGATTCGCGGGGTCTATCCAGAGCGAAGCTGTTTCCCGTACCATCGGTGAAACACAACCTCCTACCGCACTTGCATAAGTATCCAATACTTAAATATATGAGAACTATGCCCGTTGTGCCCCACAACGTGCACAAGTGCAATACTAGTCTTTTCCGCATTACCGATGTCCAATCTCGATAATACTCTGACTAGGGATGTTTAATGATTTATCCTTCGTGGACTGATACTGTCTCATATCATTCTCTGTCCAGGAAAAATCATAGGGACCTCTCATCATTTATATATCTAGGTGATCTAATCACGAATGATAAGAGTGCAATCTCCTTTGTCACATAGTTAATTTGTACAACAACACTATGATCTGTACAAATAGTGACGCTATGGGTCATAATTGTCCAACAATCTCCCACTTGGCCTATAGCCAGTCACTCGAGTCTCTGACACCCGAACTATGTACGGTTGGCTCAAACTGCTGAGAAAAGGTTTTCGTCAGAGGATTTGTATGAATATCATCTTGTTGCAATTATTCAATCATCACATCGCCAAGATGTATGATCCGAACGAATCAGATGAATATCGAAGTATGTATCTGGATCGTTGATGAGACCATTAATTCTTTAGCCTGTGGTGACGCCTAGCTCAGCTGCTAACAGAACTATAGCTAATCCAATTAGATATTATCGACCCCAGAAGACTTCTATTGTTGCCTCAGCTGCAGCAATAATTCGTATTTGTTTATTCGGTAACAGTATCTTGCTTGGAAGATTACAGTTCATTTCGCTATTCTACATTTTTATTGTACCGTTGTTACGACTCATAGTCGTTATCATGAAAGCCAAGCTTTCACCGATTATTTATGGGAATATCATTTCCAAGAAATGATATATCATCATCATTCAGGACATTCACTGTCAGTGCGCTCCCACTAACCTCCTTATATACACAAGAATTATTTTCGTTTTTGAATTAAATCATACACCATTATGATTACATCAAAACGATAATTCTAAGCACCCAATGCTTGCTTCAATCCATCTATGGATCGAATAACCTACAAACCTAGTTTGTTTGTTATGGTTCGACAAAACCGACAGGATATTGTAAACATCCTCCGAAAGGTTTCCGTTAAAGAAAGCGGTTTTGGCATTCAGCTGCCACATTTCATGAATGAAACATGCAGCATCAGCAATCATTATCCAAACGGATTTACCGTGGCAACAGGTAAAAGGTTTCTTCGCAATCAACACAATGTTGATAACTCTACCTTTTCGCTACAAGCCTAGCTTAGCACGTTGGTATGTTGTCATCCATGTATGTCTTCCTTGAAGACTTATAGTACCAATAGGCACAATGCCTTGCGGTACATCAACTAGTATCCAAACATAATTGATATACATGGAATCCAATTCGGATTCATGGCACTTTGCCATAATTAGGGAGTTGATACCTTGTATCACTTCCTCATACGTAGTCAGTTGGTATTCCTCAATAAGATAGACATCTTTATGAGGCGAGATCAGAAACCCATACCCCAGGTTGTTTTCTGACTCTATCCGACCTACGCGGTTCTTGTGTATTCGAAGAGTAATGGTATAGTTTCATCCTTGATGAACTATTTATGTTCCATTAAGATTCGGTGCCTTGAACAGTATTACTCCGATTTTTCATCGAGTTATACTATCATCCCACATACCACTGCATATCGGTATTCCTCTTAGGAAAATCGCATGGTGAGCAACAATCTAATTGTTCTCTTGTGAGGTGTATAAGTACAATACTTATGGTATCCCTAGGATGACCTACAATTGGCACTTATCCTATTTGGGTTTTAGTTTGGTATCATCCAAACATATGTCTGGCATACCCAAATATTCAGGAATGTGAAACCCGGTTTCTTTCCCGTTCATATCTAATATGATATCTGTCAAACAGATTATTATGGAACCTTATTCAAAATAAGTTCTTGCACTGTTTAAAGCTTATCCGTTGAAGGAAATGGTAGCTCAGAGCGACTCTTGATTAACCTTATCATATCTAACAAAATTCGGTTAATCCATTCGGACACACCGTCAAACTGACGTGTTCCGGGAGAAGTCCTTATTGAAAGAATACTATACTCTTTCAAGTATACTAGAAACTTATTGCTTAAGTATTTTCCATTACGGTCTTACCGTGACGGTTTAATACTTTAGCTGATCTGTTTGTCTATTTCGTGTCGAAACTGTGAAAGTTTCTGATTTGTGTTCTTCAAAAGAAACACATAACCATACGCGATGCCACATCCGTACAGGTCACGAAATATTCATATCCATATCTAGCCTAGCTAGACATGGGCCCACTTGCTTCACTATGAAGTAGGGCTAACAGATCGGTGGCATTTACACTTTTACCAAGTAAATAGTATTTTAGGCACTTTGCCCAAATAGACTAGATTCGTAGACTTTATTTGAATGGAATCAAATCAGTCCTGGTACCCACTCTTCAAAAGTGCGGATATACGATTCTTGTTTAATAGTGTCCCTGACAACTATGCCACAATTAAGTTTCTTAACTGATCAAATCAGTTTGAGCTATTTATTTGTCATGTTATATATTTGAGATATTTATATTCAAAATAAAAATTCTGTTAACCACATCTAATGTGTTTATCTCAATATAAACTTTATACAATAAAACACTTTAGTGTTCTAGAATATAAAGGTTCACCCGCATCGGGTTAAACACTGATATAGAGATAATGTATCTAGTCAAACTAGTTACATTATAATAGTTCCTTAATTTAAGTACTAACCCGAAGGTAGTTCCTAAATTCAGGTATCTACGGTTAAAACAACGACTTTCGTCCCGTTTTCAATTCGCAGATAAATCTCAATAGAAGTCAGTATCCTGCTCATAGCAGATTCTGAACATCATTACATATTATGTACCACACTAAGTATCTAAAATCTAATTTTAATACTAGTTGTGAACATATTTATGACAAACATTTTTGAAGTCAAAGCCTTCTTAAAATTAAGTATAGATTTATGAAAATCCTTCAATTTCATTATCATACTTTAAGGATCTAATCCTTGGTTCTGATTCAGAAATTAAGGAGTCTACTCTACAAGCTTAATGGATTAAGCACTTAAGTTATCATTACAAGATCTTCCAAAGATTATGCTATACTATTTGCTTAACTCCGGGCTTAGGCATAATATGTTATTTTATCAAATAAAGTAACTTGTTATTTTCCAGGACCATCCTGAAACTTTATTCCCAATTTGAACAATTATAGTCGTCTAAATACATTTTCACCCAGGATTATGTCTTAAACACTAATCTTTCATTTTTATATCTTGATTCTAATAGTCCAACTATTTAATCAACGATTTGTGGTACTATTTATTATAATGATTATAATAGTCCAACTATATAATCAAATATAATCTAAATTAATTAACCTCAATTACATTGATTACTATAGTCCAACTATAAAATCAACTGTAAATTGAAATCAATTAATTCAAATATATTGATTAATATAATCCAATTATATATAATCAACTATAATACAGTCCAACTGTTAATTAAAACAACAATTTAAATATTAGTCCAACTAACATTTAATCTAACGACGAAATAATTTGAATGAGCGCGTATGGCGAGTAATTGAACGAGTATTGCAAATTCAATTATTGCCTCCCACTATTTTTCGACGAGCCTCTAACCCTCTGTCGAGTACTCGGGAAAGCGCGTTCCTAGTGGCTAGGATCCCGTTAAATATCACACAATCTTGACTTTGGCCAACAAATTGTATGATAATTAACTAGGTAGATCTCTAAGATCAATTGGATCCCATCCAATTCCTAGATCCGGTAGGGAGACATCCAAGTCCGAAACATATATCTTATATATGCCAATACATCCAATGTATTACCTAACCTTTTTCCTCTGAATCAACTAAGCCTTGGCTTTGGCACAACAAACTTAGTGATCCCAGTCAAGCGCGACCCATTGACCATGGAAAGCTTCGTAATCAATGTCGATGGACAAGAAGTGGTCTTGACTTTGGCCACAAACCACAACTTGGACAAGACACTGATATGGAACAAAGCCTTCGTGATTCAAACACATCTTCGACAGACAATGGCCTTGACTTTGGCCAACAAACCAATGCCGTCTAGGATCTTGAGTAAGAATCACTCAATGGAAGGAAAGACGCTTAATATTTAGACGAGGGTTTTTCGCGTGCAAATTGGCAACCAATTTATTATCTTTGTTAAGGTCTCATCATCATACACCCTTAAACATGCATTCTAAACACATAATAAAGCGCATATGAAATAAAATAATAATGATATGCGGATAGATACTTTACATTGATCCTAGATAGATCAAATCTCTCATTTTCTCTCTCCAACTAGCACATGTATTTACTTCTACCCGTTACACTACACTTCTAAAGAAACCTCATTTACATTGAGGGGAATAGGTGAGAAGAGAATACAAAGAGTATAGAGGTGATAAGGCTGGACACGCAGGTCCAATTAATAAATCAAATTTATTACAATTTCCAAAATTGTCCCACCCGACTAATATCCATCCGATATACATTATTCATGCATCGCAACCATGTATTCATACAAGCATGTTATCAATCAATCTAATCAAATTAATTAATCTGATAATTAGTGATCATTCAATGTTCAAACAACGATTTGATTTTTGCTCGAGTCACACTCGTTTTTCGAATAAGTACTCAAAGTACGAATTCTCGAATTAAATTAAACTACATAATTAAATCCAATTTAATACGCATTTAATTCTAATTCACTATTTAATTCCAAATTAAATATTACACTTTTATTAACGAACCTTTACGATTTAAATTCCAAATTTAATCGTAACGGGTCTCAAAGCCCGATAAGCATCTAATGTTTATTTAATTAAAGTCTAATGGGCTTTTAATTAATTTCTTAAGGCGTGGACTTTTGGTCAACTCGGGTCAAACCGAATAACCAAAATCCAATCCGGGAGTTACCCCATAAGCCTTTAAATTAATTTTGGCCCATTAGGCCCAATTAAATAATTAAGGTCCATTAAGTCATAATTGGACTTTATGATGCGGTTTTAGGCCCAATTGGATCCAACCAAATTGGCATAACCTAACTTGGTACAACCAAGCCCAAAAGCCCAATTAAAACCTATAAGGCCCAATTTCCAAAAACAAGCCCAATTAATTAACTTATAAAATTCTAAATTCCATAATTAATTAACCTAAGTGTAATACACAATTAACCACCCAATTAATATTTCTAAAACATCAATTAGCATACTTAATCATGCACTTCTACATTAAATAGTGTCCAACACAATTTATCAAAATCAAACCCAATTTACATGCTTAAAGTCTCGGCAATTAGGGGTTTTTCAATCCGATTCGGTTTCAATCAAATTGAATCCATAATCCTCATTTCCCAAATCAATTAAACTCATCCAATGAATCAAAATACAAAAAAAAAAAAACACAATGAATTTCATATCCAATTGAATTCGGCCAAGCCTACTTTAATTTGGGGAAAATTGTTCCAAATCAAAATTCAATCCAATTGAACTTCAAATTAACATTACCCACTTGTTTCAAGTCATCCAATGATCAAACAAACAAAATTCACCAAGATATTAGGGTCTCATATTTCGGCCAACATAAGCAATTTGGGGAAATTTGTTCCAAACACAATTTCAACAAATTGATCCAATCAATCTTAAATTAAACATACTTTAAGCATTCTCATTCATCCAATTTCACAAAATATGCTCAAAATCAAGTTACCCAAATTTGTCACTTTAGGCCAACATAAAAAATTGGGGAAACTTGTTCCAAACACAATTTCTTCAAATTGATCCAATCAATCATTAATTCAACAACATTTAAGCATACTTAATCAATCAATTAAACCAAATCATGCTTCAATTGATTTTACCCAATTTGCCATGCCCAAAATTTGGGGAAAAATGGATCCAACCAAATTTCTTGAAATTGATCATGCACAACATCAATTCAACCTCATTCAAGCATACTATATCAAACAATTTAACCATTTGATGCTCAAATTGAGTTTACCCAATTTTAACCCTAACTTTTTCATGCTTGATCAAAGCTCATAGATACCATTGTTGGTTTCTAATATAGGTCCCAAGATCATGAAATCAAGCAAGAAAACGCATGAATACTTCAAGGAATAATGGCGGAATACATACTCACATTGAATGGTTTTGATGCAACTTAGAACACAAGCCTTCAAGCTCTCTCCAAGGTCACGGCAATGGCTCTCCAAGGCAGTGAGTGGCTCGGTTTTGGCTGCTGCTGAAAATGGTCAAGAATCGGCCATGGATGAGCACCATTGAAGCTCCAAGCTTCAAGCTCAAAAATGATTCCATGCTCAAAGATTCACTACCCTATCACCTTTGTATAAATCCTAGAGTGTGCTAGCACTAGTCATCTTCCTTTCTTCTCTTCATATTTCGGTCCAACCAAAAAGAGAGGAAGAAATCGGTCTCCAAACCGTGTGTGAGAGAGAAGCCATTTTTGGCTCCAAAAACCCTAAAACGTTAAAAGGGAGAGAGAAAACGTGAATGGTGGTTGGAGAGAGAGAATGAAAGGTGTAACAGGTTTTTATAATTTCAAAAATTAATAAAAGCATTTACCACCTTTTTACTTTCAAAAAGCAAAGTCAAAAGGTCAAAAGCAAAAGCAATAATGCCTTTCCATCACCTTTCACTTTTACATCAAGTCACTTTAATAAAGTGACAACATGTCATGTCACATCACTCAAAGTGATAAGTGATTTGACAATTGATGCGACTAGCAATTTGACGCTTGATGTGACTTGCGTGCGGCGTTCGAATTCGAAATGCGAATGCGCTCGCAATCACTCTCGGGCTCGGGTTCGCTAATTCCAAATTAACGAATTTTCCGTCGTGTCGTAATTAAATGATTACGCCTAGCGAATTCACTATTCACGTCGCTAACGAATTAATTCTAAATTGATTCGTTTGCCCGAATTTAAATCTAATTTTAATTCCGCGTCGAAATCCAATTTCGTATAATATATCGAATATATTATTTTATCGATTAATTCCAAATTAATTATTTTCTCTCTTTAAACGATATTTTATCCCAGATAAAATATCTCTGTAATTAATCCCATATTATTTTTCTCTCTCATCGAATTAATTCGAGATTAATTTTCTCTCTCTCTTCTAATTAATCCCAGATTAATTAAAGTGCGAGTTATACGTCATCGGTGAATCCTCGGGGAGCGACCCATGAGATCCCCGTATGTTGGCAGTAAATACGGAGGTCGGACTATCCGAACACGTAAGTACCTCCGTACTACGTTTTACCGATTCACAAGACAAGGTTGGCTTCTAGCAAAGCGCCATGCCTACCCATTCTCCAGAAATATCCTTACAGGAATATATGATCTATATCAAGCGTAGTATACCGAAGTATTGCGTATTTCTGTCCAGTATCGGATAATCACGTGCAAGGCCTGGGGCTGGAATTGTGTCTGCCCCGTACGAAGCACATATCGGATGTCTGGTAACTAGTCTCTATAATCGGATAAACATGACCTAGTCATAATATCCCGATAGCTCGAGCATTTAAGAGAACGAGTTCCGTATCCTACGTGACCATCATCTCCACTATGACTGGAGTGATACTTCCGTCTTGACATCACACCCAACACACTACGATTCCCAATATACCCAGTATCGGCGTACACAGAACCGGTTAAAGCCCTGGACGACCTCAACTAAAGTATATTGATTGTCGTATGTATTAGCGGTGCAAGTCTCAGGTTAAGACTAAATACACCTACCCTGATTGCAGACTCCCATAGACACATAGTCATACTACCAATGGGATTCCGCGGGGTCTATCCAGAGCGAAGCTGTTTCCCGTACCATCGGTGAAACACAACCTCCTACCGCACTTGCATAAGTATCCAATACTTAAATATATGAGAACTATGCCCGTTGTGCCCTCACAACGTGCACAAGTGCAATACTAGTCTTTTCCGCATTACCGATGTCCAATCTCGATAATACTCTGACTAGGGATGTTTAATGATTTATCCTTCGTGGACTGATACTGTCTCATATCATTCTCTGTCCAGGAACAAATCATAGGGACCTCTCATCATTTATATATCTAGGTGATCTAATCACGAATGATAAGAGTGCAATCTCCTTTGTCACATAGTTAATTTGTACAACAACACTATGATCTGTACAAATAGTGACCCTATGGGTCATAATTGTCCCACAGATATATCTCATGATCCATGATGAACCCGAGGTTGGCCAATTTTTCAATGTGGCCAATCATCTCAAGCATATGTCCACTAACAGATCTTTCCTTATACATTGTTTGGAATAAGGCACATGACACATGGAATCTCACGGTATGAACGGAAGTTGCATACAACTCATTCAAGTGAATATGATGGTTTGAGTATCCATATCTTTGTGAGCTTTCTGATGTTCGTCCGATATAGAGCCAAGCATTATGCAAACTGCTTGCTCATCATCATCGACGTGTTTCTTCCAAGCATCGAATGTATTTTGGTCAGCATCTTCTATGGGTTCAGGGGGAAACGATCTTTCAAGAACATAGAAAATCTTTTTCTTGTCGTAAGACAATTTTAAGGTTTCTAAACCAGTCATTGTAGTTGTCTCCTTTGAGCTTATGCTCATCAAGGATGGAACGAAGTGATACTCTGTGTTGCCATTTGAATGTTTGTGAAATATTTTAACCCACCTGTTAAGAGAGAATGTTAAAATTAGGAATATGTTTTCATTAATGTTTCATAATAACATTGGCTTTTAATATTATGAATTTTCTCATACTCAATTGTTTTAAAATTTAAAGCAAATTGCATCAACCCTTATATGATGGATTTCTTGTGGGCAAGGATCCCATTATCATCATTTTATACCTCCGACTAGGGCCGGTCGTTATAAAATACGATAATTAGGTAGGTTCCCAACCAATTTATGATATAAATCACAATTCCTTGATCATTGGGTTGGGCAATCAAACATGCCATAGCTTATGCTAGTCCTTGTGGACACCCAATCTTTGCCACTAAGTTATAAGACCATGCTTAAGGGTCGCTGCGTCTTATGACTCAGAAAAGTCAAACCATTGTCAATAGTACGATTTAGGGACAAATTGGTATTGGTCAGTCTGGTAAAGCCTAGTCCTGCCAATACAGTTTAAGCCATTTGGGTCTATACTTTACAATGCGAGTCAAATTTTAGACTTAAATTATTATTGAGGATTTTAGCAAGTTTAAGTGAATAACTGTCAAAAGGATTCCTCCATTGAAAATTCCCCAGAGGGATGATGGAGCGAACTCTCTTAAATACCCTTATCTCTTAGGCTCTTATCGCCTTGGTGACAGAAATAAACAATAAATCCTCCAAATTAGTCTAACACTTTAAATATGCTTTAAGGTAAGCTTTAAGTAAATGATTATCTAGATGTTTTCACTACTTTTCCTTTTGGCTATAAAAAGGTAGTGAGTGAAGGAAGACACCAAATCATTATCTAACTCAAGTAATACCTTTGGTTAAATTAACTTTAGTTTAGAAAGTTTTATTAACCCCTTGGTCCCAACCAACTTGTATCTTTTATAATGTCTTTTTATTATAAACAAGTGATTTATATTTATTAGCCTTAAATGTAATAAATCTCTAAGTTCATCACGAAATAATTACTTAGCTAAGGGATAAGCAATACACTCTCTATTTCTTAGAAAGTCTCTAGATGCTTGCACCCTAAAAAAATCATGCCAATTCTAATCATACATAGAATCATCAAGCATATGAGGTTTAATATATTGGAATTATTTTAGGCATTAAATGACTTTGATTAATATTTAATTATGATATTGCATTTTATTTTATTCAAATAAATTTACTATTCACGTTATTCTGCAGATGCGTGAACTTTAAATGTATTTTCACAATTCAAATCGTAACCAAATAATGCAACACTTGTGCCTAAAATTAAGTTCAGGGTGTTAGCTTTCCAACGAGATTTTACACACCCAATTTCGAGTTCAAATGAGAGAGACTAATCAAAACACAAACGGCGCGCTAATACCACTGTTGCGAAGCGGCCGCGAGTGCGCAGTGGAAAAATAAAAATTATTATTCCGCTTTCCCTTTGCACAAGACCCATTTGTTTGATTATACTACAAGTCTAGGCCTGTTACTATATATTCTAAGCATAAAAACTCATAAAACATGCAAAGAACATAAACCTAATCATGCTAACTATCAAAAGAACTCTAATTAAAACAAACAAAAAAAAAGACTTACTTGAACCGAAGACTCCTCCAGTCCTCCCTCCAATCTACAAGCTTTTCTCGAACTCAACAAGCTCTTCCACGTTCCAAAGAGCCACCCAAGTGTGTGGCCTCCAAGATGCACACACCAAAGCCAAAACTCAACGGCAAGACTACCCCTTGAGTGCACGGGTATTTTGCCCTTGGTGCTAGCCTAGGCAAATACCTCAAAACTTTTAACTCGAGGTTCCTCTAGTCAATTAGACTTAAGGATCCTCAAAATAGTGGCTTACTCTTAAAATTTTAGAGTTGCTCACTTATATAAACCCAATATATGAAAGGTTTGGTGCAAAATTTGTGAAGAATTCTTTGGGTTTATATAGTGCTCCAAAGACAACAAAATTAATTAAGAATCCGATGTGGGATAAAAGCCAATTTAATCTTAGCCATTGGATCTTAATTTAGTGGTTTAATGAGATTATAAAACCTATAAGAGTTTGGGCTGAATTGGAATTCAAAACAAATAACAAATTTTTTTTACTATTCACACATACTATTCACGTGAATAGTAATTTTTTTTATCTATTTATTCCATTCCCAAAGTGCCTCTATCGTCATTCACCAATCCCTAAGCCACTATGGAACCTCATAAATGATCTGTTCAATAATTAAACACATTGACCATTTATGAACAATTCCTACAGCAATCATATATGCTGTTAAATATGTACTGTGCACTGTTAACCATTGATTTCGACTTTGTTGTGTGTGACCTTTTGGGTTCCCCTCAAGTTGGACATGAAATGAATCGTGATAATTTAATCGAACATAAATTATCCTCCGATCAGATGGTCGTTCGATTTCAATGACCAAGGTTGACATCTAGCAACATGCCAAGGCCCCCAAATGAGAAGGAAAGATTTATATACCCATTCTGTATGCGATTTACATATGATACGGTCCCTCGCCTCACTGTATCCCCACCTATTGACCTAGGGTACAGAAAATATCTACCCATATGGTCAAAGGTATGATGTTGATAGTGTCATGAATCGTGCTAACCCAAGAATCTCATATGATTCTTTCACTGTGGCCACAGTCTCAAGCACTGATCACACATATCAACCCGCGAACTGTAATACTACTCTTATAAGAAAATATTATCCGAGAGAGTGGCGATTCTCTTTTGTATCTTTTCAAACTTCATGTGTTTCAACAAATTACCCAATCATACCCTTATGACCGGATCTTTTGAACCGGGGAAGGAGAATGTCAAAGTTATTTGATCCACATATAAGATTGTAAAGACCTCAAGTCTAAGGACTAGTCATTTAATCGATACATGAAAGTTCTCACAGACACATGGGATAAACACTCCATATGAAAACTTTTGGCGGTCAGTTCGATGGACACGAGCAACTCATGCATCCATGTGATACACCAAGCGGACGGATCTCCGCTAGTAGCCTATGAGATCGGCTACCCCACTTAAGGGCAGATCATATCATTATGCTAGTCTCTCAGCTTTGTAAACTCCCAGATTATTCACAAAACTATGACTAGGAACATTTAAGAGTAATGATTCTCATAAGGCGTGGAATCCATCGTCTTATTACTCCAAGGGCTTTATTACAGTGTTGATGATTCATATAAGTTAAGTAAGACACGTATAATAAAGATTCCATTTTATTAATTAATGAAAATATTACAAATACATGTACATATAGCCCATCCATAAGTTGGGTATAGGGCATATCCTTAAATCATCAGTACGTCATCATGACGTTAGCCAATAATTCAGCATGATGACACGTCTTCACTTACGTCAATATGACGTCAGCATAATAATTCACTCTGTCGACACACGTCATTACTTACGTCAACATGACGTTAACATCACAACGCGCAAGCCCCCAAGCGTCATGACGCTGAGCCATTAATTCTACCGATAGCCACGTGTCATTATCTCGTCAAACCACGTACAAGCGTCAAGAATCAAGGGCGCGTCGCGACGCGCAAGCCTTCACGTGTCGCGACGCGCAGGGATTTCATTTTTCAAATTTATACTTTCCTTAAGGTTCTAATAAGGATCTAAGGACTGTATCTTGTTTGTTTAAGTTTTTGTAATTTAATTGTGTATTTTTATTTCAAATAGAAATAATAGTTTATTTACTTTATATTTCTTTATGTCTTGTAGTTAATTTCCGCTGAGGGAATGTGAAGCTTTTATTATTATAATTTAGATTAATCTCCCTTAAATTATAATATATAAATTATCTTAAAACCTGACTTAATTGGATACCGCATTTATGGTCGGTTGGACTTAATTAAATTGATTTTAACCTGACTAAATTGGATACCGCCTTTATGATCGGTTGGAATTAATTATAATATGACTAAATCAGGATACCGCCTATATGGTCGGTTGGTAATATCATGCAAATTTATATATTATAATAAGGGAGATTTCTAAATTAGAAATGGTAAAGGTGGATCCCCTAACCCCATCATTTTATTTTATTTCTAGGGAAGTGATGAAGCACAGTATTTATGAGTTTAATAATTGATTTTCTTTATATTATAGTTAATACTTTAGGCTTATTTATTGAATCTTAATCTTAATGCTTCTTGTTGCTTGATCACCAATAATATTGATGTGGTAAACTTAAAATGGACTTGGAAAGGGATTTTAGGTTTCAGCCTTAGATTTAATAGCTCACGATCTCACCTTAGGGTATATGTCCCTTAGGTAGATTTCCTTACAGGATAGACATATACCTGTCGGGCGGGGGTAGCCACAATTGGAACTTAATCTTAATGAATTTAGGTAACTTGGTTAACATAGGAATATAATTAATTGGGTTACTTTGGGTGTTTGCATCTGACCATCGGAAGAGGCTTTTGCATATCTTTGTGTTCCAAGTTAACAAAATAATTTATTACACATATATAGGAGAATCAATTCATCATTAGAATAATATTCTGTGGAATCAAAACCCTAGATGTTTATTTTCTTTATTATTAATTTCCTTTGTTTTATTTTGTATTTTTATTTATTTAGCAAATCCACATTCAACCAACCAATCAAGCAATCATTCCCTTCTCATCCTAATTAGATACTTGTAAATAAATAGTAACAACAATAGAAATTAAGTCCTTATGGGATCGATATTTTTATACTACTTGAGCAATACATACGCTTGTGTTACGTGTGTGATTTCACTGACCAATATATATATATTTCATAATTGTTATGTAATATGTTTCATTATTATTGGTTACTAATAATATTAAACTTTAAGGTGAAGTATTCAATTTGATTTTATCTGCTTTAAAATTAATGTTTAATTAGATTAAATAATATTCATTTGTAGTAATTGTTATTACATATGTTTTATTATCATTGTAACAAGTGGCATGATGTTTTAAGCTTTGAAGATTTCAAATTGAATTTGAATTCTTTAAATTTGATTAAACGAACCAAAATGACCAATTGCCCTCAAGTTAAGTTAAACTATGTATATAAAGTATAAAATTATTTTTTCTTCATTTATTAACCTCCATGGTCGAAACTCATCTTCAAAAAGAAAGCTCCCAAATTTTCTTGAAGAAACATGTAGAGAAAGTGAAGAAATCAAGAAGAAAGCTTAAGGAATTAGGAGATTTTGAGGTAATCTTCAATATTCTTAAGCATAGAAAGTTTGTTTCTTGATCTTGAATATTTAGAATAGTTATAGGGTTTCTTTCATTTGATGACTGTTACCATTCTAGAGTGTTATGACCACTATTATAACTCCTAGAATTATTCTTCAGTTCTTCATAGGTGGTGGCTTTGATTGGTGTAAATATTAAAATGATTAATGTTGAGGAAATTGGATTTAAAATGAAAAATGATATTTTTGCACCCAGATCAAATATGGAAATTCTGGAATTTTGGTGATGAAAAATATGTTATTTACATGTATTTGATGTGTATGGGCATTGGAATAATTGCCAGAAATTATTTCGGAGTGAAAATAAGCAAAAATGGCGAAAACCGACGTTACATGGTGAGTTTCGGGCTTACCGATGGACGGCTATGTTGGGGTTGGTGCTCAGAGCACCAATTCACGGTTGTATTTCTTTTATGAATACTACTGTAAAACGTTATTATTATGAATAATATATGCAGTTTCTATAATATAATATATATTTTAATATGGTAAGACGTAATGAGATTAGAATGACTAGTCATGATGCTGTTGTAAAAGCGTCGCAACTGACATTGAGTTGTATCATGACGTTGTAATTCTCAGACAGTTTCTAGTCAAGGTTTACACTACTTGGTCAGTAAAGTAAACCCGTTGAGACCGATACATGTCGTATACTGGAATATTTGATTCCAAAGGTTTCTCAATGAACCATAAGTCTTGGAGACTAGTATAGACGTGTAGGTGTATATAGCGGATAAATATTGAACGACTCACCGAAGATTCTTAATGGATGGTATACCAACGTCAATAAGAATCTTCTCGGGTTGAGTAGCATTTGTGATTTTTAGACTTGAGATACCACTGTGGGCGAATGAGACATCTTCCACACTTAGATATCAGTCACGTGACAGATCTATTTAGATCAGACCTCCGCATGTTCATTGGGTGTGGATAGATCCTCAGGGTGGTTCTATTTGTATCGATATAGGATCCGTCAGTTCTGTGTACAGAGCATAGGTAGTCCATATGATTAGCAATCAGATAAAAACCATGGGCCCATGGTACATTTTAGAAGTCAGTTCTAAATGTTCTTTTTAGATTGCTAATAGAGAAGTCGACGGGATTGTCCCCATAGAGATTTGACGTTTACATCTATATCTCTGGGATATATCCGGATACCTGTGACGGAGGAATTATACATTTGCCATGACCTCGACCTGTATGATTCAACGAGTTATCCGTGGTCGTCATAATTTACGGGTGGATAAATTATGGACACGAAATTGGATTTCGTGACGGATATGCCTGAATCTAGAAAGTCTCACTAATGAAATATACTCGTAGAGCACAAAGGCAACATTTATAAATAATTGATTATTTATAAGTCGTTTAAAAGGTTAAACGCAAAAGTACATGTGTAGGGACCTGATAATCATTACCTATTTTTTGTGTATTTACATTTAAATGGATTAATTCAAATACACATTAATTAATTGTTAAATTGAGATATTTGACTAATATCAATATATATATATGTATTTTATATTTAATGTAAATATAACATATATTTAATATATTTATATTTAATAATTATTTAATTGTTAATAATTAAATTAATTATTTCATTGTTAATAATTAAATTAATTAAAAATATAAATATCTTTAGATATGATATTTATTTTAATGACTAAGTTGCATTGTTGACTTACTTTATTACATTAATGGTTTAATGATTAAAGTAGAAGTTGGATAAAAATTAAATGAAACAAAAATCAAAATATCTAGATATTTGGTATTACAATTTTCGTCCAAGGCTTGTTGGTGGAGTATAAATTGTTTGTTTCATTTTAAGTTTCATTAACTTAAAAACACTCACCAAAACACCATTAAAAGAAGACAAAGAACATTGAGAGAAAGAAAAGCAAAAACAAAGAAGCTTGAAATTTAGTAGTATTTCCAACTTATCATTAGAGAGAAAAATGTTCCTCTTGTTGTGGGCTTCATCTTGTGATGTTCTTATGTTTTTCTATTCTTTATTCTTTGTATTTTTGGAGGATGGAAGTTTTGGATAGGGTAGCAATATAAAGGTCATATAATGCTTCTAATAGTTAACAAGCATTCGTTTGATAGTTTAAGAAACTTGTGCCATTCTAAGAGTTATTGACCCCTCTTAAATGACCTAGATTTGTTCTATAGTTGTTTCATTATGGTGAGGCTTAATTGGTGTGGAAAAACATGATTGAAGTGTTGGATTTTACTAATTTGGTCTAATTTGTCTATTTGATGAAATTAAAAAATTAGGGTTTAAGACCACTTCCAAATTTGGGGTTTTTCATTTATGTTGTGTATTTGGATGTTATATGATTCATATAAAATATTATGTTGTGATGGATATCATCTTGATGTGTTTTGAACATTGAAAGTGCAAATGCACATTATGCCACCAAATGAGGCTCTCGGCCTTGGGACTTATTGTTGGACATTATGACCCATAGCGTCACTATTTGCACAGATCATTGTGTTGTTGTAGCAAATTAACTATGTGACAAAGAAATGCACACTCTCATCATTTGTGATCAGATCACCATAGATATATAAATGAAGAGAGGTCCCTATGATTAGTACCTGGACTGAGATGATATGAGACAGTATCAGTCCCCGAAGGTTTAATCATTAAATATCCCTAGCCGTAGTATTATCGAGACTGGACATCGATAATGCGGAATAGGCTAGTATTGCACTTGTGCGCGTTTGTGAGGGCACAACGGCATAGTTCTCATATATATAAGTATTGGATACTTATGCAAGTGCGATAGGAGGTCGTGTTTCACCGACGGTACGGGAAACAGCTTCGCTCTGGATAGACCCCTCGAATCCCATTGGTATTATGACTATGTGTCTATGGGAGGCCGAAATCAAGGTAGGTGTGTATGGTCTTAACCTGAGACTTACATCGCTAATATTTACGATAATCGATAAACTTTGGTCTTGGTGGTGGGGACTTTAAACGGGTTCTGAGTACACCACTTCTGGGTTTATCAGAGAGTCGTAGAGTATTGGGTGTGATGTCAAGACGGAAGTATCACTTCAGTCATATTGGAGATGATGTCACGCAGGATACGGTATTAGTGCTCTTAAGTGCTGCGCGGCCATCGGGATATTATGACAGGTCATGTATATCCGATTATAGAGACTAGTTACCAGACATCCGACATGTGCTTCGTACGGGGCAGACACATATCCAGCCCCAGGCCTAGCACGTGACTATCCGATATACTGGGCCGATATGCACAATACAATTGTATACTACGCTTGATACAGATCTAGATATTCTTTGATGAATATGTCCGGAGAACTTGGGAAGACTTGGTGCTTTGCTAGGAGTCGACCTTGTCTCGTAAATCGGTAGAACGTAGTACTTGGTACGTACGTGATTCGGATACTCCGACGACCGTATTTACTGCCAGATTATCCGGGGATCTCATGGGTCGCTTCCCGATAATCCACCGATGACGCACAACTCGCACTCTTGAATAATCTGGGATTATATAGAAGAGAGAGAAAATTAATCTAGGATTAATAACGGAGATATTTTATCCGGGATAAAATGTCGTCTAAAGAGAGAGAACGATTAATTTGGAATTAATCGATGAATTAATATATTCGATATATTAAATGAAATTAGATTTCGACGCGGAATTAAAATTAGATTTTAATTCGGGCAAACGAGTTAATTTAGAATTAATTCGTTAGCGACGTAAATAATAATTTCGCCAGGCGCAATTATTTATTTAAATTCGATTGAATTAACGTCGCGACGTAAGCTCGGTATTTCGGAAATATCGAACCCGAACGCGTGAGTGCACGTGGGCCCACTTTCATTTGGAAACGTGTGGGGCCCACATGACACATGTCATTCTAATGCTTTGCATGTAGATAGTGTACAATGCACTCAATGTTATTGCATGGAAATTGAGTGTTTGACACTCTAAGCCATTGCATGTGTTGTGTCATAATTTATTATTAATTTAATAAATTATGGCATAAATATAAATTGATTTTTGGTAAATCATTTTAATTACATAACACAACTTCTTCTCTCTCAATTTCTCTCCTCTCTCACGCCCATTTGAGCAAGTGTTCACTGGTTTGGAACCAGTTTGGGCGTGAGCTAAAGGGAAGCAAGAGTGTTTCTCATGGTGAGAAATCAAGTGCTAGCACACTTACAAGTCTTGCGAAGGTGGTAGGGAGGTTCCCCCATGAGACGGGATCCATCCGACGAAGATTGGAGCTCCGTTTCTTCACTCAATTTTTTCTGTTTTTGTAGGCAGTGGACTGCATGCAGTAGGCTTACATGGCAGTGCGTTTTTGGGCTTGAATCGTCTCCAAATCGACATAACCGATCAATGTGAGTATTCCGCTACCTCCGTTGATGTGTTCACACATAATTCATGTCTTGATTTGATCTTGGGACCTTATAGAAAACCAACAATGGCATCAAGAGCTAATGTGCAAGCATGAAATTTGTAGGGCTTAAAATTTGGGTAATCTTGTTTTGAGCATGATTTGAATGAATTGAATGTTTGAGTATGCTTATAACATGTTTAAATTCATTTTGGTTGGACTAATTTGATGAAAAATGATTTGGAATTATTTTCCCAAACTTATTGCCTTGGCCGAATGTTTAATGGATTTTGAATCCTTGGAATTTTTGATTTTGATTCATTGGATGAGTTAAAATCATGTAGGATGATGTTAATTTGAGGTCAATTGGATTGTACTTTGAATTGAACATAAACCCTAAATTCTATATGTTGGCCGAATGTGATATGCCCTTGAATGTCTTGGTATGTTTTGATTTTATGAACATTGGATGTGTATGAAATCATTCGGGAAGTTAATACGTTGTCGATTGTGTAATTAATCGGATTGAATTCAAATCGGACAAAATACCTTCCTTGGCCGAGACTTAGAAGCATGTAATGGGTTTGATTTTTCATTATGTGTGTTTGACATATGATAATGAATTGAATATGATTAATAAGACTAATTTGGTGTTTTAAAAATGTTGATTTAGTTGATTAATCATATAATGCACTTTTGGTAATTAAATTGTGAAATTGGTTTTTGGATTTAATTAATTGGGCCTAATTTTGGAAATTAGAATTTAAGTTGTAATTGGGCCTTTTGGGCTTGATTTATCAAGTTTGGTTTAGGCCAAGTGGATTGGATCCAATTGGGCCCAAAACCTTAACCATAAAGCCCAATTGTGACTAATGAACCTTTAATGTTTAATTGGGCCTAATGGGCCGAAATTGATTTCTAAGGCATTTTGGGTGATTCCACTATTGGGCTTTGGTTGCCGAAGCCCATGCCTAAAGAAATTAATTGAAGCCCATTAGACTTAAATTAAATTGACGTTGGACGTTAATCGGTCTTTGAGACGCGTTACGATTAATTTGGAATTTAAATCGAAAGGTTTATTAAATATAAAGTGCAATATTTAATTTGGAATTGAATATGAATTAGTATTAAATACATGTTAAATTTGATTTAATGATGTAGTTTAATTTAATTCATGAATTCGTACTTTGAGTACTTATTCGCAAAAACGAGTTTGACTCGAACAAAATCAAATCGTTGTTTGAACATTGGATGATCACTTAATTATCAGATTAATTAATTTGATTAGATTGATTGATAGCATGCTTATGTGTGTGAATACGTGGTTGTGTTGAATGAATAATGTATATCGGATGGATATTAGTCGGGTGGGCAATTTTAGAAATTGTTGTAATAAATTCGATTTATTAAATTGGACCTGCGTGTCCAGCCTTATCACCTTCTTTCTCTTTGTATTCTCTTCTCACCTATTCCCCTCTATGTATATGAGGTTTCTTTAGAAGTGTAGTGTAACGGGTAGAAGTAGTACAAGTGCTAGCTTGAGTGAGAAAGGGAGAGATTTGATCTAGGATCAATGTGTTAAGTATCCATCCGCATATCATTATTATTTTATTTCATACTCGCTTTATTATGTATTTAGAATGCATGTTTAAGGGTGTATGATGATGAGACCTAACAAAGATAATTAAATTGGTAGCCAATTTGCACGCGAAAATCCCTCAATCTATATTAAGCAAATATCCTTCCATTGAATGATTCTTGTTCAAGATCCGAAGTTGGCATTGGTTTGTTTTTGACCAAAGTCAAGACCTTTGTCAATCAAGGATGTACTTGAATCATGAGAGTTTTGTTGCATATCGGTGTCTTGTCCAAATCGTGATTTTTATTGACCAAAGTCAGATCACTTTTTGTCCAATGACATTGATTACGAAACTTTCCTCGTCAATGGGTCCCGCTTAACTGGAATCATTAGGTTTGTGTTTGGCCAAAGCCAAGGCCTAAATGATTCAGAGGATAGGGTTAGGAAAATGTAATGGTTACATTGACATTATACATATGTTTCGGACTTGGATGTCCACCTAACCGGATCTAGGAATTGGATGAGATCCAATTGATCTGTGAGATCTACCTAGTTAAATAGCATACAGCTTTTTATTGGCCAAAGTCAGGGTTGTGTGTTATTTAATAGGATCCTAGCCCACTAGGAAACACGGTTTCCCCGAGTACTCCACAGAGGGTTAGAGGCTCGACGAAAAATAGTGGGAGGCAAGTATTGAATTTGCAACATTCGTTCGAATACTCGCTAAACACGCTCATTTTATTTTACTCGTCATATTAATCAAAAGTATTAGTCGGACTAATATTTTATGTTGTTTTAAAAAATATATAGTTGGACTATATACAAACTTATTCAATATATAGTTGATTTTATAATTAGATTATAGTAATCAATATAATTGAATTTAAAATGATAGTTGATTTTATAATTGGATTATAGTAATCAATATCAAATTATAGTTGATTAAATAATTGGATTATTGTAATCATTATAAATAGTACCTTATTAAATTGATTAAATAGTTGGACTATTGAAATCAAGAAAGAATTGAAAGGTTGAATATTTAAAATATATAATCCTTGGATTAAATGTTTTAAATGATTTAATTTTCAATTGGGAATTAATATAGGTTAATTTATTTGATAAAATAACTTATTATGACTAAGCCCAAAATTAAGCAAATAGTAGAGCATAAAGTCTTTGGAAGATTTATGTGATGATGACTTTAGTGCTTAATTAATATACTTATAATAAATCTATCTTTAGATTTAAAAGTATTAAAATTGCAATTAATAATTCTTGGTAATTAATTGACTATTCTAGTGGAGAAAAGTCAAAGTTTGCAATTGGGCATGTAGCACAAGGTGCACATCGTTTCGATATTCCGAAACCCAAAGCTTAGCCAAAGGTTTGTGAAATATTGAAAAGGATAATTGACATATCCCAAAGTGACTACCATTTGGATATGGAAGACACGAAGGAATTAAAGAAAGGGCGAGGCTCTAACTTTAAAATATTTGTCAAAGTTATGTTCACTACTAGTATTGAAATTGAATACTTAGTGTGGTACATAAAATATATGTATTGACGTTCAGAATCCGCTGTGAGCTGGATACTGGCTTCAAGCCGAGATTTCTCTGCGAATTGGAAACGGGACGAAAGTCGCTGTTTCGACCGTAGATACCTAAGTTTAGGAACTGCCTTTGGGTATGTACTTAAATTAGGAAATGTTATAATGTAACTAGTTTATCTAGAGACATTATCTCTATATCAGTGTTTAATCCATTGCGGATAAAACCTTTATATTCTAGAACACTAAAGTGTTTCAATATATAAAGATGATACTGAGATAAATACATTGGATGTAAATAACAGAATTTATATTTTGAATATAAAGAAATCTCAAACATATAAAATGACAATAAATAGCTCAAATTGATTTGATCAATGGAGACTTATTTGTGGCATTGTTGTCTGGGACACAATTAAACAAGACTCGTATATCCACACTTTTGAAGAGTGGGTACTAGGACTGATTTGACTATTCAAATAAGGTCTACGAATCTAGTTTATTAGGTTAAATACCTAAAATACTATTTACTTGGTAATAGTAAAAGGGCCACCGATCTGTTAGCCCTATTCATGGTGAAGTAAGTGGGCCCATATCTAGCTAGGCTATATGTTAACATGAATATTTCGTGACCTTAACGGATGTGACATCACGTTGTGGTTATGTGTTTCTTTTGAAGAACACAGATCGGAAACTTTAGAGTTTCGACACGAAGTAGACAAACAGATCGGCTATAGTGTTATTCCGCCACGGTAATACCGTAATGGAAAATACTTAAGCAGTAAGTTTCATACGTACAATGAAAGAGTATGGTATTCTTTCAGATGAGGACTCCTCTCGAGACACGTCAGTTAGACGGTGTGTCCGAACTAAAACCGAATTTTGTTGGACATGATAAGGTTTATCACGAGTCGCTCTGAGCTACTATTACCTTCTACAGGATATGTATTAACAGTGCAAAACTTATTTAGAATAAGGTTCCATATAAATCTGTTTGACAGATATCATATAGGATATGAACAGGGAAGAAACGAGGTTTCTCATTCCTGATAATTTGGGTATGCCAGGCATAGCGTTTGGATGATACCAAACTAAGGACCCAAATTGGATAAGTGCCAATATAGGTTATCTTAAGGGAAACCTTAAGTATAGTACTTGTAAATCCCACATGAGAACAATGTAATTGTTGCTCACCATGCGGTTTTCCTGAGAGGAATACCGATATGCAGTGGTCAGTGGGAGGATAGTGATACTCGATGAAAAATCGGAGTGATACTGTTCTAGGCACGAAGTCCGTAATGGAACGCAAATAGTTCATCTATGATGAAACTATACCATTAATCTTCAAATACACAAAACCTAGTAGATCGGATAGAGTCAGAAAACAACCTAGGGTATGGGTTTCTGATCTAACCTCATAAAGATGTCAATCTTATGGAGGTGTACCATCCGACTACGTTATGAGGAAGTGATACGAGGTATCGACTCCCTGTTATGGCAAAGTGCCATGAGTCCGAAATGGATTCCATGTATAACAACTATGTTTGGATACTAGTTGTTGTACCACAAGGCGTAGTGCCTATGGTACATTAAACGTCTTCAAGGAAGACATACATGGAAGGCAACATACCAACGTGCAAAGCTAAGGTTTTGACGGAAAGGTATCGTTATCAACATTATGTTAATAACGGTTCAACCTTTTTACATGTTGCCATGGTAAATCCATTTTGAAGATGCTTGTTGATAACTGTATATTTCATTTATGAAATATGTCAGTTACAAATCAAAATCGCTTTCCTGAAAAGGAAACCTTTTGGAGGATGTTTACAACATCCTGACGATTTTGTATAACCGACAAACCAGGTTTGCGGGTTATTCGATCCATGTTTGGATTGATGCAAGCATAAGGTTCTTGGAACTGTCGTTTTGAAATAATCATAATGGTTTATGATTTGACTCAAAACGAAATAATTCTTGTGTATATGAGGAGGTTAGTGGGAGAGCGCACTGACAGTGAAATTCCCATAAAGCTATTGTTGAAAGCTTGGCTTTCAATAGAAATTCTCCGTAGAATTCTGGGGAGTAACAACCTTTATTCAAGGAATAAAGATCTACTGGGATAGATTTGGAGTTGTTAACACTCTCTGGAAATTGTACATTTAAAATGTACTTGTATTGGTGTCTCATACGCTTCGAGCATATGGAGTCACAATCAGGTCAATCCAAGTGACAGTCACTGGATTAAGATTAAGAACATCTGTTAGTATCTCTGAGAACTAAAGATGCTATCTTTTACTATGGAGAAGGAGAACTTGAAGTGACTGGGATCACTGAAGCAAGTTTCCAAACGATTAAATACTACGGTACTATAAAGTTTGAAGGACGGGACAGTGAGCTGGAAATCTTCCAAGCAAGATAACTGTTGCCGAATAAACAACAAATGCGGATTATTGCTGCAGCTGAGGCAGCAATAGAAGTCTTTTGGTCGAAAGTAAATCTAATTAGATTAGATATAGTTCTGTTAGCAGCTGAGCTAGGCGTCAGCACAGGCTAAGGAATTAAAGGTCTCATCGACGATCCAGATATATACTTCTACATCATCTGATTCGTTCGGATCATACATCGTGGCGATGTGATGATCGTATAAATCGCGTCAAACGATAATCGAACAAATCCGCTGACGAAAACTTTTCCTCAGCAATTTGAGCGAACCGTACATAGTTCAGGTGTAGGACACTTGAGTGACTCGCTACGTGCCAAGTGGGAGATTGTTGGACATTATGACCCATAGCGTCACTATTTGCACAGATCATTGTGTTGTTGTAGCAAATTAACTATGTGACAAAGAAATTGCACTCTCATCATTTGTGATCAGATCACCATAGATATATAAATGAAGAGAGGTCCCTATGATTAGTACCTGGACTGAGAATGATATGAGACAGTATCAGTCCCCGAAGGTTTAATCATTAAATATCCCTAGCCGTAGTATTATCGAGACTGGACATCGATAATGCGGAATAGGCTAGTATTGCACTTGTGCGCGTTTGTGAGGGCACAACGGCATAGTTCTCATATATATAAGTATTGGATACTTATGCAAGTGCGATAGGAGGTCGTGTTTCACCGACGGTACGGGAAACAGCTTCGCTCTGGATAGACCCCTCGGAATCCCATTGGTATTATGACTATGTGTCTATGGGAGGCCGAAATCAAGGTAGGTGTGTGGTCTTAACCTGAGACTTACATCGCTAATACTTACGATAATCGGTAAACTTTGGTCTTGGTGGTGGGGGACTTTAAACGGGTTCTGTGTTCACCACTTCTGGGTTTATCAGAGAGTCGTAGTGTATTGGGTGTGATGTCAAGACGGAAGTATCACTTCAGTCATATTGGAGATGATGTCACGCAGGATACGGTATTAGTGCTCTTAAGTGATGCGCATCCAACATCGGGATATTATGACCAGGTCATGTATATCCGATTATAGAGACTAGTTACCAGACATCCGATATGTGTTTCGTACGGGGCAGACACTTATCCAGCCCCAGGCCTAGCACGTGACTATCCGATACTGGGCCGATATGCACAATACAATTGTATACTACGCTTGATACAGATCTAGATATTCTTTGATGAATATGTCCGGAGAACTTGGGAAGACTTGGTGCTTTGCTAGGAGTCGACCTTGTCTCGTAAATCGGTAGAACGTAGTACTTGGTACGTACGTGATTCGGATACTCCGACGACCGTATTTACTGCCAGATTATCCGGGGATCTCATGGGTCGCTTCCCGATAATCCACCGATGACGCACAACTCGCACTCTTGAATAATCTGGGATTATATAGAAGAGAGAGAAAATTAATCTAGGATTAATAACGGAGATATTTTATCCGGGATAAAATGTCGTCTAAAGAGAGAGAACGATTAATTTGGAATTAATCGATGAATTAATATATTCGATATATTAAATGAAATTAGATTTCGACGCGGAATTAAAATTAGATTTTAATTCGGGCAAACGAGTTAATTTAGAATTAATTCGTTAGCGACGTAAATAATAATTTCGCCAGGCGCAATTATTTATTTAAATTCGATTGAATTAACGTCGCGACGTAAGCTCGGTATTTCGGAAATATCGAACCCGAACGCGTGAGTGCACGTGGGCCCACTTTCATTTGGAAACGTGTGGGGCCCACATGACACATGTCATTCTAATGCTTTGCATGTAGATAGTGTACAATGCACTCAATGTTATTGCATGGAAATTGAGTGTTTGACACTCTAAGCCATTGCATGTGTTGTGTCATAAATTTATTATTAATTTAATAAATTATGGCATAAATATAAATTGATTTTTGGTAAATCATTTTAATTAACATAACACAACTTCTTCTCTCTCAATTTCTCTCCTCTCTCACGCCCATTTGAGCAAGTGTTCACTGGTTTGGAACCAGTTTGGGCGTGAGCTAAAGGGAAGCAAGAGTGGTTTCTCATGGTGAGAAATCAAGTGCTAGCACATTACAAGTCTTGCAAGTAGTGCGGGAGGTGGTAGGGAGGTTCCCCCATGAGACGGGATCCATCCGACGAAGATTGGAGCTCCGTTTCTTCACTCAATTTTCTGTTTTTGTAGGCAGTGGACTGCATGCAGTAGGCTTACATGGCAGTGCGTTTTTGGGCTTGAATCGTCTCCAAATCGACATAACCGATCAATGTGAGTATTCCGCTACCTCCGTTGATGTGTTCACACATAATTTCATGTCTTGATTTGATCTTGGGACCTTAGAAAACCAACACTTAATTTTTTGGGAATTTTTGTTACAATTGAATTTCAATGTATAGGACACTATGTTAATTAATTCGATTATATATTGATTTCAATCATCCAAAATTTTTTTAACAATTTAGGACTAAAATGAACAAAATGCAAAGTTTTGGGTATTCGGTAATTATCTAGAAATATGATTTCTTGTGTAATTTTCATAACTGGATAATTGGATAATCAAATAAATAAGTTTATTTAATTGATCCGAGAAAAATTTTGAAATCGGAAAATTTTGATTTTCCACTGTTCCGCTGCGTTACCAGATTTCCGCCATAAAACCCCTTCAAAATGGTATCAGAGTGGTTCTGATTCCAAGCCCCCTAATATGATTAGCCCTTTAAATTCAATGTTTTAATCATGTTTTCTTACTTTATACATGCATGTTTTAATCTAATTTTATTATATTTAGGGTGTATGACACTTAGCGGAAAATCCCTAATTAATAAGGTTTAAATGTAATTATGTATTTGATGCATGTTATATGGTCCATCTTGTCAATACAGTTTATGAATATCTCTCCGTGACTACATCCGAGACCGTGCCTCTACTGTGAGGGTGTAACCGATAGAGATTTATTTATGCCGGATGTATATTAGATACTAGATAAATTCAAGCGAAAGCGGAATCCTGAACGTGCCCTAGCTGTCAGGGTTACACAAGTAGCTTTAGTTTATCATTGACAAGTTTAACTTGGTACATCTCCTTGTGGGCCTGCCTTAGCAGTCACAATGAGAAACGACCAGGACCGGAAACCCAGGAGTCACTAATGAGTGATTGACAAATGAGTTGTCTACCTGATGAATATACGTAGGCGAGACCGTGCCTCTGCTATGAGCTGAAATATATTCATGGGATCCACCTTTCACTATTTGTATTTAATTTAATTATTAAATCTTTGTATTCTGTTTGGGGATTATAATATTGCATGCTTTAGTGGGATGGGCATTTTTAGATTAAAAATCCATGATCTAGTTAATGCTTATGATATTATATGAAACTACATAATTTCTGCTAACCGTTTTTTGTGATCTATAAGATAGATTTGCGATGGCGGCACCATCTACTAATCAGTTTGTGCGTATGCTTGATGCGAACATACTCAAGGGCGTTGATAACTTCGCCGATTGGGATTTGGATTTGAGGATTGTCCTCGACTCCGAGAAGATGTGATATGTTCTTGAGGGTCCACTGCCCCTTTCTGTGGTAGAGGACGCTACACCGAAAGAACGTGGAGTCTTCCAAGCTTGGAAGGATGATGATTTAAAAGTTAAATCACACATCTTAAGTTCGCTTTCACCAGGACTCAAGAAACAATACTATGGCATGTCAGATGTGTATAGTATGATGACTCGATTAAGACAATCATTTGAGAACCAAGAACAAGTTGTTGTTCACAAGGTCGCAATGGAACTGTTCCATGCACGATTGGATGAGGGGCAAGCTGTTAGCCCGCATGTTCTTCAGATGATCGATTTGATCGATCAATTGAGGCAACATAATCTCATTCTGAATGACATTCTCGGTAGGAGTGTCATTCTTGTTTCACTCCCAGCTTCATATCGCCAGTTCGTGATGTACTTCAACATGAACGGGATTATCTTTACCTACCAAGAGCTGCATATGATGTTGCTCACGGCGGAAGATGACCTCAAGAAGGGGGTATCGACTCGCCCTCTCAGACTTACATCACTTTCTGCTTCTTCCTAGACTTGGTTAAAGGGAAAGAAAAAGAAAGGGAAGAAGAAGAAGGGTCTCGGTCCTCAACCACAGATAAAGATTGCCAAGCCCAAGAGGGCTTCTGATGACAAGTGCCATCACTGCAGTAAAGTCGGGCACTGGAAATGGAATTGTCCTGACTACATTGCCCAGCTGAGGAGGGAGAGAGCATCTACATCAGGTACATTTATTTTTCCGGTTATTGATATATCATTGGCTTGTGAAGCCGTTACATCCACCTGGATTTTAGATTCTGCTTGTCCCATTCACATTTGCAATTCGTTGCAGGTGCTGAAGGAAAGTAGGAAACTGAAGCCTGGAGAGATGCAGTTGCGATTCGGGAGTGGAGACTCACTGGATGCAGTTGCAGTGGGAGTATGCGAGATCCCTTTGTCGAATGGGACACTTTTGTTAAATGACTGTTATTTTGTACCTGGATGTGTAGCTAATATTATATCTCTTTTTGTATTTGATACAGAAAGTTATCGTATCAATATTAAGAACTGTTCTTTGTATTTATATGATAAAAGTAATATTCAGATCCTTTATTGTCCAAATAAGCATGGTCATTATACAATGCAAACTTCAAAAGCGTTAAATGCCTTACCCAATTATTTAGGAATGGTTTGATACCTGATCTCACCATTGAATCCTATCTAACTTATGAATCGTGTATTCAGGGTAAGATGACCAAAGCCCTATTTTTAGGTGTTGGACACCATGCCACTAACTTACTGGAACTCGTACATTCTGATGTATGTGGTCCACTAAGTCAGACTGCTCACAGTGGTTATTCGTACTTGTTACCTTTACCGATGATCTATCACGGTACGGTTAGGTCTATTTGATGCGACATAAATCGGAAACCTTTGAAAAGTTCAAAGAGTTCCGAAATGAAGTAGAAAAACAAACTGGTCAATATATTAAATGTCTTTGATCTGATCGAGGCGGAGAATATATGAGTGGTGAGTTCATTGATTATATGAAAGAGAACGGGATTCTCGCTCAATATACTCCTCCAAGTACTCCACAGCACAATGAAGTGTCTGAGAGGAGAAATCAGGCTTTATTGGATATGGTCCAATCGATGTTGAGTTTCATAGATTTGCCCTATTTCTTATAGGGCTACTCTCTTTTAACAGATGCACGTCTTTTGAATAAGATTTCTTCAAAAGCTGTTCCTACGACTCAGTATGAGATATGGTTCGGTAGGAGACCAAATATTAGTTACATTAAGGTTTGGGGTTGCCTGCCTATGTCAGGGTGACTGAACAAGATAAGCTTTCGCCTCGAGGGCAAAATTTTAGGTTTGTCGGATATCCTTCAAATACGATGGGATATCTATTCTATGATACCAAACATCGAAATGTGTTCGTAGCTCGCTTCACAAGATTTCTAGAAGTAGAATTTTTGTCAGAAGGTGGTAATCATAGACAGGTTGAACTTGATGAAGTCCAACCTGAAAACAACGAACCAACGGAGGAACCTGAAGTTTAAGTAGATGAAAGACCTTCAACACACACACTCCATAGGTCAGAAATGATATCTAGACCTCCTGAACGCTTGTTTTTGATATAGGAAAAGAGTCTAGATGTTCTCTTAGTTGAAGAGACATATCATTTTACCTATAGAGAATCGATGTTGGACATCGACTCCGTGAAATGGCAAAGTGCCATGAAATCCGAGATAGACTCAATGCATGAGAATCAAGTTTGGGACTTGGTTCCGCTTCCCAAAGGAATTGTTCCTATCGATTGTAAATGGGTTTACAAGAGGAAGCGAGGGCCAGACGGTAAGGTTGAAACTTACAAGGCCCGATTGGTAGCAAAAGGTTACACGCAGCGACCTGGCGTCGACTATGATGAAACTTTTTCACCAGTAGCAATGCTTAAGTCTATTCGGATTTTGCTTTCTATAGATGCGTATCATGACTATGAGATTTGGCAAATGGATGTCAAAACAGCTTTTCTAAATGGATTTATTGATGAAGAAATCTATATGGAACAGCCGGAAGGTTTTTCGTCCAACGAAAACTTAGGTATGATATTCAAGCTTAACAAGTCCATTTATGGACTTAAACAAGCTTCACGAAGTTGGAATCTTCGATTCGACGAGATTATTAGATCATTTGGTTTTCTCAATAATTCGGAAGAATCCTGTGTGTATCAGAAGGCCAGTGGGAGCATGATCGTATTTTTAGTCCCATATGTTGACGACATCCTAATCATTGGGAATGATTTAGGTATGTTATAAAGCGTCAAAGCGTACCTCTGTAAGAATTTCAACATGAAGGACCTAGGAGAAACTTCCTATGTTTTAGGGATAAAACTCTATAGAGATAGACAAAGGAAGCTGATTGGGTTATCCCAATCAACGTACATAGATAAGATATTGGAACGGTATAATTTTGGTAACTGTAAGACAACAAACATACCGTTCAGACATGGGATTCATCTTTGAAAGAAGATGAGAAGGTTAGAATGTCTAACCAACCTTATGCTTCATGTTTGGGTAGCAAAATGTATGCCATGTTATGTAGAGGCCTGATATCAGTTTCGCTGTTAGCGTAACTAGTCGATATCAGTCTAATCCAGGTAATGACCATTGGATGTCCATTAAACATATCCTAAAATATCCAAAAGGTACTAAGTATATGTTAATAATTTATGGAGGAAACAAACTGCAAGTTAACGGGTATACGGATTCTGATTTCCAATCGGATCCCGATGATAGAAAGTCTACATCTGGATTCGTATTTACCCTTAACGGAGGTGCCGTTTGTTGGAAGACTTCCAAACAGGGATCAACATCAGATTCCACCACTGAGGTGGAATATATTACAGCTTCTGAAGCTGCAAAGGAGGCTGTGTGGATAAAAAACTTTATCACATAATTGGGAGTTGTCTCAAGTATCGAGAATTCGATTCCGTTATACTGTGATAATATTGGAGCCATTGCGCAAGCAAAGGAACCAAGGGCGCATCAGAAGTCGAAGCATGTAGAAGACAAGTACCACATCATTCGAGAGATTGTTTCGTGAGGGGATATTGTCGTGTGCAAGGTACCGAGTGAAGATAATGTAGCAGACCCGTTGACGAAGGACATACCTCCGAAGTTGTTTGATAGACACGTGGAGTCAATGGGTATTAGATACATTCGTTATTGGCACTAGAGCAAGTGAGAGTTTTTGTTGGGGTTGGTGCTCAGAACGCCAATTTCTGGTTGTATTTCTTTATGAATACTACTGTAAAACGTTATTATTATGAATAATATATGCAGTTTCTATAATATAATTTCTTTTAATATGGTAAAGACGTAATGACCTTAGAATGACTAGTCATGATGCTGTTGCAAAAGCGTCGCAACTGACATTGAGTTATATCATGACGTTGTCATTCTCAGACAGTTCCTAGTCAAGGTTTACACTACTTGGTCAGTAAGGTAAACCCGTTGAGACAGGTACATGTCGTATACTGGAATATTTGATTCCAATGGTTTCTCAATGAACCATAAGTCTTGGAGACTAGTATAGACCTGTAGGTGTTTATAGCGGATAAACATTGAATGACTCACCGAAGATTCTTAATGGATGGTATACCAACGTCAATAAGAATCTTCTCGGGTTGAGTAGTATTTGTGATTTTTAGACTAGAGATACCACTGTGGGCGCATGAGACATCTTCCACACTTAGATGGTAGCCACATCACCGATCTATTTAGATAAGACTTCCGCCTGTTCGTTGGATGTGGATAGATCCTCAGGGTGTCATGTGTGTATCGAGATAGGATCCATCAGTTATGTGTACAGAGCATAAGTAGTCCATATGATTAGCAATCAGATAAAAACCATGGGCCAATGGTACATTTTAGAAGTCAGTTATAAATGTTCTTTTTTTGAGATTGCTAATAGAGACGTCGACGGGATTGTCCCCATGGAGATTTGACGTTTACATCTATATCTCTGGGATATATCCGGATACCTGTGACGAATGAATTATACATTTGCCATGACCTTAACCTGTATGATTCAACGAGTTTATCTGTGGTCGTCATAATTTACGGGTGGATAAATTATGGACACGAAATTAGATTTCGTGAAAGATATGCCTGAATCTAGAGAGTATCACTAATGAAATATACTCGTAGAGTACTAGGGCAACATTTATAAATAATAATGATTCTTTATAAGTCGTTTAAAGGTTAAATGCAAAGGTACATGTGTAGGGACCCGATAGTCATTTCCTAATTTTAATGTATTTGTATTTAATGATGGATTAATTCAAATACACATTAATTAATTGTCAAATTAAGATATTTGACTAATATCATATATATATAAATATATATATATTATATTTAATGTAAATATAATACATATATTTAATATATTTTTATTAAATAATTAAATAATTAAATAATTATTTAATTGTTAAATAATTAAATTAATTAAAAATATAAATGTCTTTAGATATGATATTTATTTTAATGACTAAGTTGAAATTGTTGACTTGCTTTATTACATTAAATGGTTTAATGATTGAAGTAACAAGTTGAGAAAGGCAAAATCAAAAGAAACAAAAATCAAAATATATAGATATTTGGTATTAAATCTTTTGGCCAAGGCTTGTTGGTGGAGTATAAATTGTTTTTTTCATTTTAGTGTTTCATTAACTTAAAAACACTTACCTAAAACTCCATTAAAAGAAGACAAAGAAGCTTGAGAGAAAGAAAAGCAAAAACAAGAAAAGCTTGGAATTTAGTAAGTATTTCCAACTTACCATTAGAGAGAAAAATGTTCCTCTTGTTGTGGGCTTCATCTTGGGATGTTCTTATGTTTTTATATTTTTTATTCTTTGTATTTTTGGAGGATGAAGTTTTGGATATGGTTGAGCATGTATAAAGGTTATATAATGTTTCTAATAGGTTAAAAAGCATTCTTTTGATAGTTTAATAAAAGTTGTTGCCATTCTAGAGTTATTGAACCACTCTTAAATGAACTAGATTTGTTCTATAGTTTTTTCATTATGGTGAGGCTTGATTGGTGTGGAAGAAACATGATTGAAGTGTTGGATTTTACTAATTTGGTCTAATTTGTCTAGTTTGATGAAATTGAAAAATTAGGATTTAAGACCACTTCCAAATTTAGGGATTTTCAGTTATATTGTGTATTTGGATGTTTATATGATACATATAAAATCTTATGCTGATTGGATATCATCTTGATGTGTTTTGAACATTAAAAGTGCAAAATACATATTATGCCACCAAATGAGGGTCTCGGCCTTTGGACTTAATTTTGGGAATTTTTGTTGCAATTTGAATTTCAATGTGTAGGACATGTTAAATTCATATTAGTATTGATTTAGAATCATCCAAAATTATTTTGAACAATTTAGGACTAAAATGAACAAAATGCAAAGTTTTGGGGTAATTTGGTAATTACCTCGAAATATGATTTCTTGTGTAATTTTTTCATAACTTGATAATTGGATAATTAAATAAATAAGTTTATTTAATTGATTCGAGAAAATTTTTTGAAATCGGAAAATTTTGATTTTCCACTATTTCGCTGTGTTACCGGATTTCCGCCATAAAACCCATTCAGGCTGTCCAAACAACAAATTGCTCACTATTTAGGCAGCCCATAAAATGACAAGTACTATTGGGGCTGACCTGGGCAGCCCCCATGTGTATTGGTTGGTCGGTTCAGGTAAAAATACATTTTATGCCATTTTGCGGAAAAACGTTTTCGTAAAAGTTTCGTGATGTTTTCTAAATTATTTTTATTGTTATTTGATAATGAATATAACATGTTGGGTAAAATATGAATGAATTATTCATATTGGATATTGAATAATTTATTTGGTAATTTTAAAAGTGTTAAAGTTACAATTTCGCCCGAACCGCGCTTCCGCCTATTCTTTTGTGAAAACCCCAACAGAAACTCCCCGCTCACTCTACCTTTGTCTTGCATGATTGCTAGTATCACATTCCTATGAATTCTCGATTGTGGACCTCATGCTAAAATCAGTGTCCATAATGATTCATTTTAGGATATAATTATGTTGAAAGAATAGTTTCTTGTGTAGTAAGGATTGATGTGAATTAGCTCATTTCTCGAGATACTTGACTGGTATTAAGAAAATCCCAATAGGTATTTGTTTATTTGACAATTACGATTCTTGACTTTGATGACCTATGAAGGTATGTTTCTGACACAATTTGCTAGCAATTATTTATAACTGTTGTGAATAGTTGAAGGCTAATTAGAAAGTTAAATAAATGAGATGTGTATAGTTGTGTGAAGAGAATATCAATTCTCACAACATGACAACTATAGGTATTGGATACTAGATCTCCCGTCTAGTTATTTAAAATATTATTGGATGATTGTTTTGATATTTGATATCAGAACTTGCGACTATTGGATAGTTACTTGTTCTTTATAAACAATTGTTACATATTTTAATATCACTAGTACTGTCATTGACGTAGATTAAGAAAAATAAGAAAAATATTCAGTTAAGTAAATAACTTAGAACAATGCTTTATGAGATTTTATCACTTGAGCATTATATGCTTATTTCGTATGGTAAAGGTTGATCTGATATGAGATCACACCACATTCCTTATCCATTTAATGAATATTGTATTCAACAATGTGATTAAATCTAATTTAACCAATGATCATCATTGGACCACAAGATTTATTAAACAGATACATTAGATGTATGCAGTTTAATGAATTTTAAATTACTTAAGGTAGTTTTCTTTACTTTGTAATTTAGTCTATGAATTGTCATGACTTAGTTACATGTTTCTGATCAAATACGAAGAGAATATTTTGATTGGTTCAAAGATATTCGATCTGAACTTTTGAAAATTGTATCATTAAAATTCATCATGAGCCTTTGAATTGTTCATAGATGTCTAATATGATCAAACTGATGAATTTATGACAATACGTTCTAAGATTATTTAACGAATATGATTGTTACTCAATGTTATCCTTCTACGATTCCATGGTCATGGAATTGGTGAGTAGGTGGAATCGAACACTATATGATTTGATTCGTTATATATTGAGTATTACCGATTTATTTTTAATACTTTTTGGGTTACACTCTAGTAACAGTAATTCATATTTTTTATTAATGTTCAATTAATTTCTACAGTTTATATTACAATATGTATAAGTAGAAAATTCGAATCTTGAAAAGTTTAAGATTTGAATCTTTCTTTTTGTATAATGGTTATATAATTGAATGTACTTGTACTTCAGAGGTATAAGTAAAAGTTTATCATTTATACTATTTAATATTATATTGTATTCTATTTGATAGAATATCGTTTCTACGATCCCGAGTAATAAAATTATTTTATTACTTTGTGTGTGACATCTGATGTTGGTGATTGTAGAAAAGACTTGACTTATTGAGGTGAAATATAAGAGTGATAAACTATAAATGAAACTACATAATTAATAAGATGAAAAGACCCTTAGATATCTTCCATATAAGTCCAATAGGATGTCAGAATCATTTGCAAGTATTTGATACTTAATGTTTCTGTTGTTTTCTTATCGTAGAAAGTTACCATATAACTTATAGTGGGTGTGATATTTGATATCGACTCTGGAAGTTAGCATTAAAACATAAATCTAAGATTGTTCATAGCTTACTAAAATCAAGTTTTGAACTTGATTAAGCTTTTGTTATGAATCGTTCATAAAATGTACAAATGGTTTGCGCAGTAAAAATAAATTGATTTTATTAAAGATTTGACCTTTATAATATGACAAAGAGAAACACTATACTCAATAATCTATTGTAAATTCTAAGCAAACTTGTCTCTAGTCGCACTAATTGAACAATTAAAGATCTAATGGTTAATGTTAATATTAAACTGTGTATTTTGGCTAAGAATGCAAAGTGGCGTTCCGTTTTGGAATGGCCCTGGAGTTTGTATTATGCTAAGATCAAAATTTGATATACTAGCTTATTGAGCCTGTTGTAGACTCAGGTAAGCTTTCCGGAAATGCGTGTTCTCTAATTTTGAAATGAGTCGAATTGTCTGATTTTATCAAATAATAGAGAATACATTTGTGATTGTAGTGTCAGTGGGAGCATACGAATTTCTTTCTAATGTTGTATATTCTAACAACATTATCATTATTAAGGTAATAATGAGATGTTTATGAAGTAAAATATTTACCAAGTCTTCTTTTCTCCGTGAATGCAGTGGGAGTAGACTTTGTTATATTCAATATAAAGTTTTATATATGATATAAAATAAGAGACTTGTAAATTACTCCCATTAATCGTGCATTAGATATGATCTAATAAAGGACATGACTATCTCAGTGATAGTTAGTATAACTGTTCGACAGTTAGTGTGTCTTTTAGATATAGTATTCATCTTTCATAAAGGATGATTCCTTAGTCGAAAGAGAAATTGATTAGAATGTCAGTCAATCTTATGCATCATAGGATGATGGCATAATGAATATAATATTGTGGGTGATTAAAGGTATCAATTTAATTGTAACTGTTACAA
>SKCR01008827.1:0-80241 GCA_019454045.1 Zanthoxylum bungeanum | reverse complement strand
TTCATATGCTACTCGACTCGAGGAGATTCCTATTGACGGTGGTGTGTACTTCCAACTATTAGGAATCACATATAAGTCATTCAGTATTCACTCTAATGAATATCCTAATGTTTATACGAGCTTCCATTGCTAATGGTATATCGAGTTAGACCATTGGAACTACAATTCCAATATACGACATGTGCTAGTCTTATAGGTTATAGGAATTCAATCGTATTCCAAAACCAACAACTATGAATATTTACTTTATGAATAGTTTATAATAGTAATACTAAGACAGTACATAGAGTTACATGATGTTTGGAGCATTATGAGAACACTCAAAGAGTTGTTCAAAGCAAATCAAGAAATTGAAATATATCAGAGGTCTAAGGAATTGTTCCATGCTACGCTTAAGGATGGATGAGCGGTCAGCATTCATGTTTTGAACATGATTGACCAGATCTGATATTTGGAATGACAGGGCATTATGATCAATGAATAGTTAGGCTGAAATTTTATTAAATCTTATTTGCTCGATACAAATGCTGGTTTTATGTTATACTTTCACATGCCTTCGATGCAAGCGCCACATATGAAGAACTTCATAGCATGTTGCACATGGCAGAGTATGATTTGAATAGAGGAAAACCTATTTTGTACCTCCATGGTGAAGCAAGTTCTTCAAAGACTTCTAGGAAGTCCAAGAAGATTAAAATATGAAAGAAGAAGATATCGAAGAAGAACTTTAAGAAAAAAAAAACTGTAAGACCGTGTGTACCTCGTGATGCATGTCTATATTGCAAAAAGTCTGGACATTAGAATAAAGATTGTCCAAAGCTGAAAGGAAAGACATAACCCCCAAGTACGCTTTGTATTTTTCGTATTATTGACATCTCATTAGCCTTAGATGCAAATAATAGATGGGTGTTAGACACTAATATTCCAACTCATATTTGCAACTTCATGCAGGTCATGGGAGTTAAGAGTAGGTTGAATAAAGGGGAGATCCAGCTTAGAGTTGAAAATGGCGAGACATTTGATGTAAAGGCCACATGAACAGTTGTTCTAGATCTCTCTAATCGATGTAAATTAATTTTACATGACTGTTATTATGCATCATCTTTTATCATACATATAATATCATTACCGATATTGGATGAAAATAAATATAAAATAAACAGTAAAGATGGTGCTTTATGTTTATATGATAAAAAAAACTATTTGATATGTGAATGTTCTTTATCTAATGGTCATTATGTTTTGGAAATATATCAAGATGTCTTTAATATAGAGGAAAATACAAATAAAAGATCAGAATTAAATAACGCTGAATTATGACATATGAGATTAGGCCACATAGGTGTTAGACATCTATCAAAATTGGTTAAGGATTATTTGATTGAAGATATTACCTTAGATCCTTATCTGATTTGTGAGTTATGCATCCTAGGGAAAATGACAAAGGCCTCATTTCTTGGTGTTGGACACCGTGCTGAAGATTTATTGGAGCTAGTACATAGTGATGTGTGTGGTCCATTAAATCATGTTGCTCATGATGGTTCAACATACTTCATGACTTTCATAGATGATAAGTCAAGATATATATATATATATATATATATATATATATATATATGTCTATTTGATGAGACATAAATCGAAAACATTTGAACAGTTCAAAATATTCTGAAATGAAGTTGAAAAACAAACCATGAAATTCATCAAATGTCTTTGATCAGATCGAGGTGGTGAATTCATGAGTGATGAATTCAGATGTTATTTAGGGAGAATGAGATTCTTGCCCAATATAGCCCACCAGGAACTTCTCAACAAAATGGTGTGTCTGAGCGAAGAAACCATAATTTATTGGATACGGTGCGATCTATGATGAGCTATACAGATCTTCCATATTAACTTTGAGATTATGTTTTATTTACTGATGTCATATACTTAACAAAGTTCCATCGAATGCTATTTCTACCATCCTATATCAGATATGGTACGGTAGAAATCCAAGTCTTAGGTATTTAAAGATTTGGGATTGTCCCGCATACGTTAGAATTGCGCATCAGGATAAACTAGCACCCAAGGGTTATAAATACAGGTTTGTTGGATATATTGAATATTCTTTGGGATATCAATTCTACGATTCTAAGCAATGAAACGTATTTGTTGCTCGTTTTGTCACTTTTCTTAAAAAAAGAATTTTTGAGAGAAGGTGGGTATTGTAAAAAGATTGAACTCGATGGGTTTGATCCCAAAATATATGTATATTAGATGAGGCATAAATCAAAAACATTTGAACAGTTCAAAATATTCTGAAATGAAGTTGAAAAACAAACCATGAAATTCATCAAATGCCTTCGATCAGATCGAGATGGTGAATTCATGAGTGACGAATTCAGATGTTATTTAGGGAGAATGAGATTATTGCCCAATATAGCCCACCAGGAACTCCTCAACATAATGGTGTGTCTGAGCGAAGAAATCATACTTTATTAGATACGGTGCGATCTATGATGAGCGATACATATCTTCCATATTACCTTTGAGATTTGATTTACTTACTGATGCCATATACTTAACAAAGTTCCATCAAATGATATTTCTACCATCCCATATCAGATATGGTACGGTAGAAATCCAAGTCTTAGGTATTTAAAGATTTGAGATTGTCCGGCATATGTTAGAATTACGCAGCGGGATAAACTAGCACCCAGGGGGGTATAAATATAAGTTCGTTGGATATACTGAATATTCTTTGGGATATCAATTCTATGATTCTAAATATCGAAACGTATTTGTTGCTCGTTTTGCCACTTTTCTTGAAAAATAATTTTTGAGAGAAAGTGAGAATTGTAGAAAGATTGAACTCGATGAGTTTGATCCCAATATTGAGGAATTTGAGATAGAACCAGAGATCCAACTAGGTGAAGGATCTACCATACAGGTTCTACATAGATTGAATAGAATATCAAGGCCTTAAGAGAGAATATTTTTAACGGTTGATGTGAGCCTTGATGTTCTTCTCTTGGAGGAAACAGATCTTACTACATATAAACATGTGATATTGGATATCGATACAGGAAAATGGCAGAAAGCCATGAAGTACGAGATGGATTCTATGCATGATAATCAAGTGTGGGACTTAGTTGAACTTCCTGAATGAGTTAAATCTATTGGTTGTAAATGGATTTATAAAAGGAAGCGATGTGGCTCAATTTGTAGCGAAATGTTACACTCAACGTCCTGGGATTGATTAAAAGTAAGCTCAATAAGTCTAATTATTGACTTAAACAAGCATCCTGAAGCTGGAATCAATGTTTTGATGAGATAATTAGATTCTTTGGATTCATCATGAATGAGGAAGAACCGTGTGTTTATAAGAAAATTATTGGGAGCATGATAGTATTCCTTGTATTATATACATATGATATCCTTATCATTGAGAATGATATAGGATTGATGCAAAGTGTGAAACCCTACCTTTGCAAGAACTTCTCCATGAAAGACACGGGTGAAGCTTCCTATATACTGGGTATAAGGCTCTAGCAGGATAGAGTAAGGAAGCTTATAGAGTTGTCACAATCCACGTACATAGATAAAATATTAGAAATGTACAGTTTTACCAACTGTAAGTGATGAGCGGAAAATATATCAATATTTACCGCCCCTTTTACCTAATATTTTATTTAGTTTCTCGGGTTTGATGAACGTTTTGATGTGTTTTTATGTGTTTTGCAGATAAATAAGGTATTAGAACTTAATGGAATCAACTCAGGGCTAAAATGATGAAATCCGGAGCAAAAAATGACGAAAATGGAAATTTACTATACGCGTCACGAAGTGTAGTCCTAAATTCCAGTTTTTCGCAAGTTTGGTATTTTGGCCATAACTTTTTCATCCGATATCCGATTGAGCTGATTCAAGTTCCAGATTAAAGATGACACAAATATCTAAAACTTTGAAGTTTTAAATATTTTCGAATTCTGAATTTTGCAAGACCGATATTGATGAATAATCCAGTGTATTTTGTGTAATTACTATAGCGATTTTCAAAATATAAAATAAAATAAATAAAAATTGCCAAACTTCCACCAAACATTGGTGGAGGATTTTGTGTCATGTTTGGTGCCATGTTTGGTGGAGCAATTGGTGGAGAAATTGGTGGAAGCCTTTAGATTTTCCTATAAATACCAAGCTAAACTTTGTAAATTCTTCATGCTTTTCTTTGGAGGAATTTCTCCAAGAAAACCTAAAGGAAAGTGTCTTGTATATTTATTTAAGTTTTATTGTATTTTCTTTTTATTTAATTAATAAAATTTTGTGTGTTTTCATTTACAGCATCAGAAGGTAATCTCATTCTGCTGGGGTGAAAATGTGAGACTTTTAATATAATGAATTAGATTAATCTCCCTTATTTTAATTAAAATTTGGATTAATTAGTTACCGCCTATATGGCCGGTTTAGGTGACAACCTTATTTACCACCTATATGGTCAGTTTTACATTTCAGACGTAGTTTCCGCCTATATGGTCGGTTTAGGTAATAACCTTGTTACCGCCTATATGGTCGATTGGATTTAATTGAGACAAATGAAATTACCGCCTTTATGGACTGGTTAATTAATCGGTAAACATTGAGAATAAGGGAGATTTTTAATTTTGAAATATTAAAAGTGGATCCTCTAACCTCCAACATTTTCTTTATTGTTTTATTTACGTTTTTAATTTCTAGCCTTTACTTTATGTCTTTTATTTTATTTAAGCTTTCATTAGCCTTAAATATGTGTCGTAGCTAAGCTCGTTATCTGGGGTTGTGATGAATTCCAATATCACCGGTTTATAAGGGGTTATTTTATAGTTTGGGTAATTAAAGGTTTACTTATTAAGTCTTAATCTTAATGCTTCTTGTTAACTGGCCATTAATAAGATTGATCTGGTAAACTTAAAATAAACTTGACAAAGGAATTTTAGGTTTTAGCCTTAGACTTAATAGCCCACGATCTTCCTTGAGGATAGATAACCCTTTAATAGATTTCCTTACAGGATAGACATATACCTGTCGGGCGGGGGTAACCACAATTGGAACTTAATCTTAATGAATTCAGGTAACTTGGTTGACATAGACATATGATTAATTGGTTACACTGGGTATTTGCATCCGACCATCGACAGAGGCTTTTGCAGAATTTCGTGTTCCAGGTTAGTAAACCAATATATTACACAAACATAAAATAACCACTTCATCTTTTAAAAGATATTGGAAAGATTCACAACCCTAGATAGTTTCTTAATATTGAATTTTCCTAAACCTAATTTCGTGCAATTTTATCTACTTGTTTTAAGTTTAAAGTCACTATCCAATCAAAAAACCAATCCATTAGATACTTGTAATAATTTGGCTTTATAAATTAATAGTTGCGGTATTAAGTCCTCGTGGGATCGATACTTTTTATACTACTTGAACGATACGTGCGCTTGCGTTATACGTGTGTGATTACACCGGTCAAGTTTTTGGCGCCGTTGCCGGGGACTTATTTATCCTTCACTATTAGTTTTGAGGTTAGATACATTTACTTGTATCTAATTTCTTTTTACTTATTGTTTTTGTTTTCTTGTGTTTCAAGTTCTCAGACACTGTATGAGACGAACCAGAAGCTTTGAAATCCGACCGCTTGACCCAGAGATTGAACTAACTATCAGACAGTTCAGAAGGGAAAGGCGAGAAGGCCAAGAAGCCATCATCAACATGGAACCTGAACCTTTGGAGGTTGCACCACCAATTCCCATTCGAGACAGAACCATTCCGGTGGTTGACGGCCTCATTTCCTGTATTGTACTTCCTCCATTACCAGTAAATATGTGTGACATCAAAACATGCATTCAGATGATTCAGCAATCAGCTCAGTTTGGGGGGAATGCAACTAAAGATCCTAATGCCCACATCAGCAACTTCTTGGAAGTTTGTGGCACTTTTAATTATAACCGATAAGCTAAAGAAGCAATGAGACTGCGTGTTTTCCCATATTCCTTGAAAGATAGAGCAAAAGCTTGGCTACATTCACTACCAGCAGGTTCTATCACAACTTGGAACACTCTAGCCACCAAATTCCTTTGCAAAGTATTTTCCACCAGCCAGAACAGCAAAACTGAGGAATGACATCACATCCTTTGTACAACATGACTCAGAAACTCTCTACGAAGCTTGGGAAATGTACAAAGATTTGCTCCGGAAATGTCCTCACCATGAGATTCCAAAATGGCTTCAAGTCCAAACATTTTATAATGGACTTTTTGGACTGATGAGAACCAAAATTGATGCTGCTGCTGGAGGAGCTCTGATGGCAAAAAGAGAAGATCAAGCCTGGGACTTAATCGAAGAAATGGCTAAGAACAATTCCTTGTGGCCAATAGAAAGGAGCAAGATTCAAGGAATTGCAGGAATTTATGAAGTTGAAGCCAACTCAGCAGTGAATACTAAGTTGGATCAGATGTGCAAATGCCTGGAAACACTCAGTGCGCAAGTTGTAAACATTTCTAGAGCCACAAGTTCACCTTATGGAGGAGGACCAGAGCCAAATCAACAAGAAGAAACGGTGAACTATGTCAACAATTTCAATAGGCATGTGAACAATCCATATTCCAACACCTATAACCCATGGTGGAGTAATCATCCCAATTTTTCATGGAGCAACAATTCAGGGCAAAAGAACAATCCACCACCTGGATTCCAACAACAAAACAAAGTCCATGAGTTTGAAAAAGAACTAGAAATGAAAGAATGAATTGCAGAGATGTTCAAAAAGCAACAAGCAACATATGATGCTATGTTTCAAAGCCAATCTGCCTCTATCAAGGCACTGGAGAATCAAATTGGACAACTAGCCAATGCTCAGAGTTACAGACCGTCAGGAAATCTTCCCAGCAATACATAACCAAATCCAAGGAACCGAAGGAATAAGCAATGTCAAGCTATTACCTTGAAAAGCGGTTCTGAAATCAACAAAGATGTTGGAATCAAAACATCCATTGAAGAAGTTCAAAAAGAAGCAGAGCAACAGATGGAGGAAAAAGAAGCAAAGGAAAAAGATCAAATCACTCCACCTCCACCTTTTCCATAGCGACTTCAGAAAAACAAGCTGGACAAACAGTTTGCTCGATTCTTGGAAGTCTTTAAAAAGCTGCATATCAATATTCCATTTGCAGAAGCATTGGAAGAAATTCCCAGCTATGTCAAATTCATGAAAGATATTCTTTCACGAAAATGGAGATTGGGAGATTACGAGATAGTTGCATTGATAGAAGAATACAGTGCCATCATTTAGAGGAAACTTCCCCCGAAGTTGAAAGATCATGGCAGTTTCACTGTCCCATACACCATCGGAGAACATTATATCGGTATGGCTTTATGTGATTTAGGTGCAAGTGTTAATTTAATGCCTTTTATATTTACAGGAAACTGCAAATTGGAGAAACAATACCCACCTCAGTCTCTTTGTAACTTGCTGATCGAATGCTTGTATTTCTTAGAAGAGTCGTTGATGATGTGCTGGTCAAAGTTGACAAACTCATTCTCCCAGTAGATTTCATAATCCTTGACATGGAGGAAGACAAAGATGTGTCTATCATCCTTGGGAGACCATTTTTTGCTACAAGTTGAACTGTTATTGATATATAAAAATAAGAACTAACCATGAAAGTTCAGGACCAAGAAGTTACCTTCAATGTTTTCAAAGCCATGAAATTCCTGAGTGATGAAAAAGAGGAGGAATGTTTCAGAATTGATGTTGTTGATAGTATCGTCCAGGATACTGATACAATTCCCACGGATAAACTTGAAGCTTGCATCACCAACATGACTGATAGCGAGCTAGATGCTGAAATCCTAGAATGTATTAACTATTTTGACAAGCCTTTTCGTTTCAATTCAACACCACCAGTTGAAAGTCTGTAACTCCCGAAGAAAGATCGAATCAAGCCTTTAATTGAAGAACCACCGCAGCTGGAGCTGAAGCTACTGTCGAGCCATCTCATGTATGCATTCCTTGGAAACTCTTTTGAATTACCTGTGATTATTTCTTCTTCACTAACATTGGAGTAGGAAGAAAAGTTGCTGAGAGTGTTACGAGAACACAAGAAAGCCATTGGCTGGACTATAGCAAACATCTCATGCATTAGTCCATCATTTTGCAAGCATAAAATTCTGATGAATGACGAGTACAAACCCATAGTGGAACATCAACAGAGACTTAATCCAATCATGAAGGAGGTCATGAAGAAATAAATCATCAAATGGTTGGATGCTGACATCATTTACCCCATCTCAGACAACACTTGGGTGAGTCCTATGCAGTGTGTGCCAAAGAAATGAGGAATTACTGTAGTCACAAATGAGAAGAACGAGCTAATTCCAACAAGAACGGTGACTGGATGGAGAGTATGTATGGACTACAGGAAACTGAACAAAGCAACGAGGAAAGACTATTTTCCGCTGCCATTCATTGATCAGATGTTGGATAGACTAGCGGGACATGAGTTCTATTATTTTCTGGACGAATATTCGGGGTACAATTAGATTCCCATCACCCCAAAAGATCAGGAGAAAACCATTTTTACATGTCCGTATGGTACTTTCGCTTTCCGCATAATGCCATTTGGACTATGTAATTCCCCTGCTATATTTCAACGTTGCATAATGGCCATATTCTCAGACATGCTGGAGCAAAGTATGGAGGTTTTCAAGGATGATTTCTCTATGTTTGGAGACTCTTTCGACCATTGCTTGCAAAATCTGGAACAAGTGTTACAAAGGTGCGAAGATACCAACCTGGTGCTCAACTAGGAGAAATGCCACTTCATGGTGCAGGAAGACATAGTTCTTGGACATCGGATCTCACAAAAGGGGATCCAGGTAGACAAAATAAAGATTGAAACAATTGAAAAACTACCTCCACCAACATCTGTCAAAGGGATTCGAAGCTTTCTTGGACATGCAGGTTTTTACAGGATATTCATCAAAGACTTCTCAAAGATTGCTAAACCTCTATGCAATCTTCTGGAGAATGATGTGCTTTCAACTTCACTGAAGAATGCCACGAAGCTTTTGAGATCTTGAAACATAAGCTGGTCTCTGCCTCCATCATAGTAGCACCAGACTGGACCATTCCATTTGAGGTGATGTGTGATGCTAGTGATTTTACTATAGGGTGCAGTTTTGGGAAAACGCAAAGCAAAGATTTTCCACACCAATTATTACTCTAGAAGAACTCTAAATGAAGCTCAACTCAACTACACAACCACTGAAAATGAGTTGCTAGCAGTTGTATTCACTTTTGACAAATTTCGCTCTTATCTGCTGGGTCCCAAAGTAGTGGTCTACACAGATCATTCAGCAATCAAATACCTGATCCCAAAGAAAGATGCCAAGCCCAGATTGATCTGTTGGATACTTCTACTGCAAGAATTTGACGTGGAGATTCGAGATAGTAAATGGACAGAAAACCAAGTGGCAGATCATCTATTGAGGCTGGAGAATGGAGAAACAGCTGGCAAAGAACTGACAATCAAAGAAAATTTTCCAGATAAACAGCTGTTTGCCATGAAACAGCATGATGTCCCTTGGTATGCTAACTATGTCAACTACATAGTATCGGGAAAATGGCCGTTGGAATGGACAACTCAGCAACGGAAGAAATTCTTCAAATAAGTTAAGCATTATGTCTAGGATGAGCCGTACCTGTTTAAATACTGTGCTGATCAATTACAGAGACGGTGGGTTCCACGGGAGGAGGTCAACAGTGTCTTGCAACATTGTCATTGATTACCATACGGCAGACACTTCAGCGGGAATAAAACTACAGCTAAAGTCCTTCAATCAGGTTTGTTCTGGCCCACTCTTTTTAAAGATGCTTATCTTTTTGCTCTTCAATGTGACAGGTGCCAGAGAACGGGAAATATTTCGAGGAGAAATGAAGGACCACTGCAAAAAATTCTGGAAGTAGAGATATTTGATGTATGGGGGATTGATTTTATGGGACCATTTGTTCCATCATTCAGAAATATTTACATACTAGTTGCAGTAGAATACGTCTCCAAATGGGTTGAAGCAATTTCACTGCCATCCAATGATTCAAAAGTGGTGACCAAATTCCTTAAAAATAATATTTTCACTCGCTTCAGAACACCTCGGGCGATTATCAGTGATGGTGGCATATATTTCTACAACAAATACTTTGATGCACTCATATCCAAATACGGAGTTACTCATAAAGTTGGCACTGCCTACCATCCACAGTCAAATGGACAAGTTGAAGTTTCAAACAGGGAGATCAAAAGAATCTTGGAGAGAACTGTTGGATCAACAAGGAGAGACTGGTCTACAAAACTGGATGACGCATTATGGGCCTACCGGACAACTTACAAGACACCTATTGGTATGTCCCAATATTGAATGGTGTTTGGGAAAGCATGCCATCTGGCAATGGAGCTTGAAAACAAGGCGTACTGGGCACTGAATAAGTTGAATCTTGATCCACAAGCTACAGGAGAGAAAAGACTCCATCAACTCAACAAATTGCAGAAATTTCGCCTACATGCTTATGAGAATGCCAAACTGTACAAAGAAAAGACCAAGAAATGGCATGATCAAAAAATAGTGCGCAGACAACTGGAACCAAGGTAGCAGGTGTTGTTATACAATTCAAGGTTGAAACTTTTTCCCTGGAAAGTTGAAATCAAGATGGTCAGGTCCATTTGTGGTCACTCAGGTTTTACCATATGGAGTTGTTGAGTTACTTGATCCCAACGCCAACGAAACATTCAAGGTTAACAGTCAGCGTGTCAAGCACTACTGGGGAGAATCATTTGAGAGATAAAAAATAAAGTGTCACACTTTTAGATCCAGTGTAACATTCGGGCAGTCATGTCTAGCTGACGACGTTAAACTTAGCGCTAGCTGGGAGGCAACCCATGCAATTTGTGTATATATTTATGATTTAGTGTGTTTTATTTTTGTGTGTTTAATTTGTGTAGGTAAAGTCAGATTTCATGATGGAAGAAGTTCTCAAAAATCTTCACTAGCAATTTCCTTCTCTCCCTCAAAACTCTCTGATGAAGATCTACAAAGCTCGCTTGGAACGGATGATACTATTGATGATCAAAGGTATTCCTAATGACATTCGTTGGATTATTGAAGCACGAGTCTGATTAGCAGGTGAGTATTCTGATTCTTGTAATTCTTATTTACCTGGTTTTGGAAGAAGCACCTATACAAAGAAACATAGAGCTAAGCAAATGGGTGTTTGTTACAAATGTGCACGTTGGAATTGCAATACTCATTGTCGTTCGTTGGGAATGGTGTCTGATAATCGCGAAGATAAAATTTACTCTTTTATAAGTCCTCTAATGTAGAGTCATTTACTCCTCTCCTGCCCGTTGGGATTTCTGTAACTGTATACTTAATGGTGGTGTTTATGATTACCTCTGTAACTGCTTATTTAATTGGTGGGTTTTATGAGTTTAGGTGTTTTCCTAACCTAGTTATTGATGAACGATGGGCTTTGGGTGAGATCTTGGTAACGGGCCTTGGTTTCGTGATTGGCCCAAATGCCCCTTCGGCCCAAATTTGGCCCGTACAGTTTGTCCCATACTCTGTAAGTCAAGGAGTCATTGGCTTGGAGAGTAATTGATGCGTGTGTCACCTGGGGTGAGACCATGAGCGTTGGTGCTACCTATTAATTGAACCAAACGAATGTCAAGTTATGAACTTGTCTCTAAATGATCCATCGTGGATGTGTCCAATCGAATGAACTAAATGAAGGTCAGGATCATGTACTTGGCTCTACAAGAACCATTAGGGATGTACCCAGCTGACTGAACATGTTGAAGGTTCAATTTACACAACATTGTCGTATGGACTATAAGAAGTCCATGTCTTCATTTGACTCGACATGAGTCCATGAGGGATGTCCCCGGTCAACTGAACCAGATGAAGATTCAGGATATTTTTCGTATGACATGTGTAATCCATGTCTACAACTTGACTCGACATGAGTCCATGTGGGATGTCCCCGATCGACTGAACCAGATGAAGATTCATGATATAAGTCATACGACATGTGAAATCCATGTCTACATCTTGACTCGACATGAGTCAATGGGGGATGTCCCCGGTCGACTGAACCAGATGAAGATTCAGGATATAAGTCATACGACATGTGAAATCCATGTCTATAACTTGACTCGACATGAGTCTATGGGGGATGTCCCCGGTCGACTGAACCAGATGAAGATTCAGGATATAAGTCATACGACATGTGAAATCCATGTCTACAACTTATAGTTGCGTAGTTCTAGAATTGGTTCTAGAAAGACAGCAGACTTAGATATTGTTAGATTAGTTAAGACCATCGGGAATTATTGTTCCGATTTTCTTGAAAATCAAGATGGTTTGTGACTTAATTTCTAAGTCACGATTAGGTAATCTAAATGGATATCTGTCTAGGATATTATTCAAGTTAGAATTGTTTCTTATGCAGTAAGAATTGACACGAATCAGTTCATGTCTTGAGATTCTTGACTGGCACTAAGAAAATCCCTTTAGTATTTGTTTATCCTTTAATGACGTTTCTTTGCTTTTAGTGAATTTTAGAAGTCACGTGTCTGACACAATTTGCTAATCGATTATTTACAATTGTTGTGAATAATTGAAGGCAAATTATAAAGCTTAAGAAAAGAGATATGTATAGTTGTGTATAGAGAATATTGATTCTCACAATATGAAAACTGAAAGTATTGGATATCAGATCTCTCGTCTAATTATTTAAAATAATGTTCAATAAATTTTTTGATATTTGATATCAGAATTTGTGACTATTGGATAGTTACTTGCTCTGTATAAATAGTTTTTATATATTTTAAGATGACTAGTAATGTCATTAATGAAAAGATAAACATTAAGAAAATATTCGGTAATATAAATGACTTAGAATTGTGCGTTATGAGATTTTATCATAAAGACATTATATGCTTGTTCCTTATGGTAAAGGATGGTCTGATATGAGTTCACACCACATATCCTTATCGATTTAATGAATATTGTATTCAGGTTGTGATTAAATCTCATTTAACTGATGATTATCATTGGACCACAAAATTTATTAAACTAATACATTGGATGTGTGTAGTTTAATGAATTAGTAATTGCCTTAGATAATTTTCTCTGCTTCGTAACTCAGTCCATGAATTGTTATGAATTAGTTACATGTTTCTAATATAGAACATCTTGAACGTCTTGAAAGATTCGAGAACTTTCAATATGTTTTCTGATGAAATGCAGATAGAATATTTTGAATGGTTCAAAGATATTATGTTCGTAGTGTTGAAAACTGTATCTTTAGAAATTCATTGTGCGTTTTTGAATTGTTCGAAAATGTTTGATTTGATCAAACGCAAGAATTTAAGGAAATTAGTTCTAAGGTTATTTATTGGATATGATTCTTACTCAGTATTAAACTTTCGCGAATCCATTTTGATGGAATTGGTCAGTGGGAGTAATCGAATCTTATATGATTTGATTCGTTGATATTGAGTGTTACCGAATTGGTTTTCAATACTCTTGGGGATATGCTCCAGTAACACTAATTTCATCTCTTTAATTTAGGTTCCATTCATTTCTACAAATATATATATATGATATGTATAGATAGAAAATTCGAATCTTGAAAAGTTTGAGATTTGAATCTTTCTTTTATTTAATAGTTATATAATTGAAAGTACTTGTACCTCGGAGATACGAGTGATAGGTTTATTGTTTATTCTATTTAATGGAATATTGTATTCTATTTGATAGAATATATTTTCTACGATCCCGAGTAATAAAATTGTTTTGTTACTTAGTGGTTGACATTGGATGTTGACAATTGTAGAAAGGACTTGACTTAGTCAAATATGAAAGTGATAAACTGTGATGGAACTACATAGTTAATAAGATGAAATGACCCTTGGATAACTTCTGTATAAGTACAATATGATGTCAGAATCATTTACAAAGTCTGATACTTAATGGTTCTGATGTTTTCTTATCGAAGAAAATTATCCTATAACTTATAGTATGAGCGATATTTGATATCGACTTCAGAATTTGTCATTGAACCATGGATCTAACTTGTTCATGGCTTACTACGATCAAGTTTTGAACTTGATTAAGCTTTCGTTATGAATAGTTCATAAAATGTGCAAATTGTTTGTGAAGCAAAAGCATAATGAGCTTGATAAAGGTTTGACCTTTATAGTATGACAGTGAGTAGGTTATACACAGTAGTCTATTGTAGATTCTGAGGAAGCTTGTCTCTAGTCGCACTGATTGAATGATTAAGGATCTGTTGGTTAATGTTGATATTAAACTGTATTTTGGCAAAAGAATGCAAAGTGGCGTTCTTGAGTGATTTCTTCGAATGAGAAATCTGTTGTGATTTCTTTGTTTGAAGAGTTCATTCTAGAATGGCCCTAGGGTTTGTATTCTGCTAAGATCACAGTTTGATATATTGGCTTATGGAGCCTATTGTAGACTTAGATAAGTTTTCTAGAAATCTGTGCTCTCTGTTTTTTATATTAGTCAGATTGTCTGGTTTTATCGAAGTATAGAGACTACATATTTGTCAGTAGGGTCAGTGGGAGCGTACAAATTTCTTTCTAGTATTATATATCCTGAGTCTTCTTTTTTCCGTGGAAGCAGTGGAAGTAGTCTCTATTATATTGGATATAAAGTTTTATATAAGATATAAAACCAAGAGACTTGTGAGAAACTCCCATTAGTCACATATTAGATACGATCTAATAAAGGACACAGTAATACTATATGTATGACAGTTAGTATAACTGTTTGACAGTTAACGTGTCTTTTATAAATATAGTATTCGTCTTTCGTAAATGATGATTCCTTTGTCAAAAGAAAGAATGATTGGAATGTCTAATCAATCTTATACATTATATGATGATGGCGTGATGAATGCTATATTATGTGCGATTAAAGATATCAATTTAATCATAATTGTTACAAGTTATTTTGATATGGTTTTGACCATATGATGGTTCTAGAAACATGTTCTTTGTGATATTTGAGATATTAGGAATGAGTTTCTAATTTATGGAGAATTTAGTCAGCAACTATAAGGTCATATTAATTTTGATTCTAATTATGACATTAGATGGTCTATGTCATATAAAGTCAGAAAAGATGTAGTGGGAGTGTCACTATTGATTCTACTGAACTAGTGGAATCAATTGCAACTTATGAAGTTTTGACTTATGAAGTTGCAAAGTGAACTAATTGATTAGAAGTCTTCGTATCAGCGTAGTGCTTGCGGTTGTCTTTAAGTATTTGGATTTGATTTCTAAATACATAGATAACTTAACAACTATAGCACAATACTGATATAGCGTCTGAGTCATATTGTTGTGGAATTTGGATTCTGCAAAATATGAATGATGCTAGTTAACGAAAACGGTTGAGTTTGTTGGACAGACTCGATTTGTTAAAGTAGGCTTACTTGTTCATGCCTACCTCTTGAGTGCTGGTGAGCTCTTGAGGGCCATGAGTATATGATATACATTGAAGATGTTTATAGGATACCCTGGATTGGCATTAGATCAAGTGGGAGAAATTGTTAAGGTTGGTGCTCCGAGTGCCAATCCGGATCATATTTATGTCTGATTCATAAATACGAGCAATTGTATTTTCCATAATATTACTAATTTAACGGTAGTACCCTTGTCTTTTATACACTTATTCGATCTAATTGCGATTCGATATCTGATTACGATTAGATCGAAACTAAATCTGGTTTAGTGATATGTGTCTATTAGACAAAGACCATAGGATTTATGATATAGTGCGCAGTTACAACGTAGTATGTAATTGACATTGGGAAACGCACTATAAGATGTATATCCTTAAATAAAGTTCCTGGTCAAGATTTACTAACACGGGTCGGTTAGTAAAATCCGTTGAGACTCGTAAATGTCGTATATCGTGAATTGGTCTGATGGTTTATCCCAGTGAACCATGAGTCTCGGGAGACTCGTATAGACATGTAGGTGTTTATTTGATAAGACATTGAACGACTCACTGAAGGTTTCCTAATAGATGGTACACCAACGTCAATAGGAACCTTCTCGAGTTGAGCGAGCATAATGGTCCTTCGACTTGAGATACCACTGTGGATATATGAGTTATCCTCCACACTTTGATGGTAGTCACGTCAACGATCTATCCATGATCAGACCTCCGCCTGTTCATTGGGTGTGGACTGATGCTCATGATATCCAGTGCGTATCAAGATAGGATCCGTCAGTTGATGAGTGATAAATCTATCACTATTTCCCACTCATTTAACCTAATAATTTGTATAGTTTCTTGAGTTTTGTGAATATTTTGATGTGTTTTGTGTTATTTTGTAGATAAATAAAGTTTCAGGACATTCTGGAGGTGATTTGGACCAAAACAGTGAAAATTGGAAAAAGGGCATTTTGGTAATTTAGGCGTGTCGCGACGCCTAACATGCACTAAAGCTGCTAACGTGCGCCGGGTCAACATTTGAGAAGTTTGACTTTGCTAACGTGCACCGTACCACGTGTCACCATCACAGAGGATCCGCTAACATGCGCCGGGACACGTGTCACAGGCATATGGTGCCGACACTCCGTGTAACACGTGTCATCTTCTCATTAGACCGAATCATCGGTGAATCATATTCTGCCACGTGTCATCTTGTCATTGAACTGAATCTACCGCGTGCCACATGTCGAATTCTTATTGGGCCGACGAAATTCGCGTCAATAGTCAAAGTCAAAACGCATGGACCAGTCAACTGTTCGAGCGTCGCGACGCCCAAACCCTTGGCGTCGCGACTCCCGTGGCCTACCAAAGTCTATAAATTGAGCTCGAGATTTCAGTTTCATTTGCACCATTCTCTCTCATTTATTTGATGTAAATAGGGAGTTTCTCTCTCTAGTTTCTTTTAATTTAAGTTTTGTAATTAATTTTTAATTACATTCTGTAATAGTAATTACTTTTTGTAATAGTATTAGTAATAGTAATTTATCTTGTTTTTACTGTTTCAGTTTTACTATTCAACCATGATGAGGTAACTTCTCCTTGCTAAGGTGAAAGGTAATTCTTTTACTGTTACTATTTAGATTAATCTCCCTTAACTATAATATATTTACTATTTAAAATTTGACTTAATAAGGATACCGCCATATTGGTCGGTTGGCTATTAAATTTAAATTGGTTTAAACCTGACTAATCAAGGATACCGCCTATATGGCTAGTTGGTAATTAAATTTTCTTACCGCCTATATGGCAGGTTCATGGACAAATCATACCGCCTTTATGGCTGGTCGGACTTAATTTGAATTAATCAGGTTACCGCCTATATGGCTGGTTGGTAATATTATCACAAGTTTATATATTATTTTATTGGATATATCTAAAATAGTAAATAGTAAAAGTAATTCCTTTTACCTTAGCATTTTATTTTATTGTAATTTACTTTTCAGTATTTACTTTACCGCATTTACTATTTCGCATTTTTACTTTATGGCTTTTACTTTTATGTTTTTACTAGCCCTAGCCATGTGTCATAACTAAGTTAGTTATCTAGGGTTGTGATGAATTTCAATATCACCGGTTTATAAGGGTTAGATTATAGTTTGGGTAATAAAGATTTATTTATTGAGTCTTAATCTTAATGCTTTTTATTAACTGGCCACTAATAAAATTGATTAGGTAAACTTAAAATGAACTAGACATAGGGATTTTAAGTTTGAGACCTTAGACTCAATAGCCCACGATCTTCCTTGAGGATAGATAACCCTTTAATAGATTCCTTACAGGATAGACATATACCTGTCGGGCGGGGGTAGCCATAATTGGAACTTAAACTTAATGAATCCAGATAATTTGGTTGACATAGACATATGGTTCAATTGGGTTAAACTGGGTATTTGTGTCTGACCATCGACAGAGGCTTTCACATAATTTAGTGTTCCAGGTTAATAAATCAATATATTACCCAGCTATAAGATATCACTTCATCTTTAAATAATATTGGAACATTCACAACCTAGATAGTTTTTAATATTGATTTTTCTTAAAACCTACTTTCAAACAATTTTATTTACTTGTTCTTAAATTTAGAATCGTCACCATTTCAAATCAATGAAACAACCTGTTAGATACTAGTAATCATTTGACCTCATAAAATTAATAGCTTAGGTATTAAGTCCTCGTGGGATCGATACTTTTTATACTACTTGAACGATACGTGCGCTTGCGTTATACGCGTGTGTAAGCACCGGTCAAGTTTTTGGCGCCGTTGCCGGGGACTTATTTATCTTTCACTATTAGTTTAGAGGTTAGATACCTTTACTTGTATCTATTTTCTTTTTTACTTATTGTTTTTGTTTTATTGTTTTTCAGGTTCTCAGAAACTTCATGAGATGAACCAGAAGCTTTGAACTCCGACCGCTTGACTCGGAAATTGAAAGAACCATCAGACAGTTGAGAAGGGAAAGGTGAGAAGGCCAAGAAGCTTTAGTTAACATGGAACCTGATCCTTTGGAGGTTGCACCACCAATTCCCATTCGAGACAGAACCATTCCGGTGGTTGACAAACTCATTTCTTGTATTGTACTTCCTCCCTTACCAGCAAATGCGGGTGACATCAAAACATGCATTCAGATGATTCAGCAGTCAGTTCAGTTGGGGGGAATGCAACTGAAGATCCTAATGCCCACATCAGCAACTTCCTGGAAGTTTGCGGCACTTTCAATTACAACCGAGAAGCTGAAGAAGCAATGAGACTGCGTGTTTTCCCATACTCCTTGAAGGACAAAGCTAAAGCTTGGCTACATTCACTACCAGCAGGTTCCATCACAACTTGGAACACTTTAGCCACTAAATTTCTTGCAAAGTACTTTCCACCAGCCAGAACTGGAAAACTGAGAAATGACATCACATCCTTTGTACAACAAGACTCTAAAACTCTCTACGAAGCTTGGGAAAGGTACAAAGATTTGCTCCAGAAATGTCCTCACCATGAGATTCCAAAATGGCTTCAAGTCCAAACATTCTATAATGGACTTTCTGGAATAATGAGAACCACAATCGATGCTGCTGCTGGAGGAGATTTAATGGCGAAAGGAGAAGATCAAGCCTGGGAACTAATCGAAGAAATGACCAACAACAATTCCTTGTGGCCAACAGAAAGAAGCATGATCCAAAGAATTGCAGGAATTTATGAAAGTGGAGCCAATACAGCAGTCAACGCCAAGCTAGATCAGATATTCAAATTCATGGAGACTCTTACCACTGGATCCACAAGTTCACCATATGGAGGAGCACCGGAACCAAACCAACTTGAAGAAACAGTGAATTATGTCAACAATTTCAAAAAACAGGGGAACAATCCTTATTCCAACACCTACAACCCAGGGTGGAGGAATCATCCTAATTTTTCATGGAGCAACAATTCAGGCCAACAGCAGAACTATCCACCACATGGATTCCAGCAACAGAACAAAGGCCAGGAGCAGGCAAATGAGCCAGGAATAGCAGAAGTGCTGGCTTAGTTAATAAAGTACGATGATATCTTTCAGAGTCAATCAGCTTCAATCAAAGCATTGAAGAATCAAATCGGACAACTGGCCAATGCTCAGAGTTACAGACCACCAGGTAATCTTCCCAGGAACACAGAACCCAATCCAAGGAACCGAGAGAAGGAGCAATGTCAAGCCATTACTTTAAAAAGCGTTACTGAAATCAACAAAGATGTTGGAATCAAGGTGTCCCAATAAGAAGTTCCAAAAGAAGCAGAGCAACAGATGGAGGAAAAAGAAGCAAAGGAAAAAGAACCAGAAATAATCACTCCACCTCCACCTTTTCCTCAGCGTCTTCAGAAAAACAAACTGGACAAGCAGTTTGCTCGTTTCCTGGAGGTGTTCAAAAAGTTGCACATCAACATTCTATTTGCAGAAGCCTTGGAAGAAATGCCTAGTTATGTCAAATTCATGAAAGATATTCTTTCACGAAAACGGAGATTGGGAGACTACAAGACAGTAGCATTAACGAAAGAATGTAGCGCCATCATTCAGAGGAAACTTCCCCCGAAGTTGAAATATCCTGGCAGTTTCACTGTCCCATGCACTATTGGAGAACATTACATCGGTAAGGCTGTTGAGTTCTAATATATGTCCCAAGATCAACAAATCAAGCAAGAAAACGCATGAATACACAACATAGGAGGTGCGGAATATACTCACAATGGTCGGTTTTGATGCGAAGAAGAACACAAGCCATTTTCGTCCTCCATTGAGTTCGGCAGTAGCTCTCCTTGACAGTGGGCGGCTCGGTTTTGAGCCTTCTTCCTCCTTTTTCATTCGGCCATTGATGAACCATCATTGAAGCTCCAAGCTTCAAGCTCCAAAAACCAAATCCAAGTTCACAAATTCGTTTCCCTATCACCTATGTATAAACCTAGGTGTGTGCTAGCACCACATCTTCTTCTTTGCTTCTCATTTGCTCGGTCAAACCAGAAGAAAAGATGAAGAAAACGGCAGTGAGCCGTGAGAGAGAGATGAAGGGTTTTTTGGCTCCCAAAAGCCTAAAACCGTGAAGACCAAAAAACAATTGAGAGAGTCACGTGAAAATGGTTCAAAGAATAGCCAAAAACGTGAACAATGCACATGGTCCAAGAGAGAGGAAATGCTTTTTGTATATACATATATATTCTTTATTCCATTTACCAAGTAAATGAATAAAATATATATACACAACAATTAATCAAAAGTCAAAAAGGTACAAGTCCTATCAACTTTCAAATAATCATCTTTTCACTATTCACATCAAGTTACTTTAATAAAGTGACAACATGTCATGTCACATCACTCAAAGTGACATGTGATTTGACAATTGATGCGACTAGCGATTTGACGCTTGATGTGACTTGCGTGCCGTGCTCGAATTCGAAATGCGAATGCGCTCGCAATCACTCTCGGGCTCGGGTTCGCTAATTCCAAATTAATGAATTTTCCGTCGCGTCGTAATTAAATGATTACGCCTAGCGAAATCACTATTCATGTCGCTAACGAATTAATTCTAAATTAATTCGTTCGCCCGAATTAAAATCTAATTTTAATTCCGCGTCGAAATCCAATTTCGATTAATATATCGAATATATTAATTTTATCGATTAATTCCAAAAAATTAATCGTTCTCTCTCTTTAATAAAATTTTATCCCAGATAAAATATCTCCGCAATAATCCCAGATTATTTCTCTCTCTTCTAATTAATCCTAGATTAATTAAAGTGCGAGTTATACATCATCGGTGAATCTCTCAGGAAGCGACCCATGAGATCTCCGGATATGTTGGCAGTAAATACAGTCGTCGGATTATCCGACACGTAAGTACCTCGTACTACGTTTATACCAATTTACAAGACAAGGTTGGCTTCTAGCAAAGCGCCATGCCTACCCAATTCTCCAGAAATATTCTTACAGGAATATATAGATCTGTATCAAGCGTAGTATACCGTAGTATGTGTATATCGGTCCAGTATCGGATAGTCACGTGCTAGGGCTGGGGCTGGATAAGTGTCTGCCCCGTCCGAAGCACATGTCGGATGTCTGGTAACTAGTCTCTATAATCGGATATACATGACCTTGTCATAATATCTCGATGGCCGGCCAGCACTTAAGAGCACTAATACCGTATCCTGCGTGACATCATCTCCATTATAACTGAAGTGATACTTCCGTCTCGACATCACACCCAATACACTACGACTCTCTGATAAACCCAGAAGCGGTGTACGCAGAGAGCCGGTTAAAGCCCTGTACCACCAAGACCAAAGTCTACCGATTATCGCAAGTATTAGCGATGTAAGTCTCAGGTTAAGACTATACACACCTACCTTGATTTCGACCTCCCATAGACACATAGTCATAATACCAATGGGATTCCGAGGGGTCTATCCAGAGCGAAGCTGTTTCCCGTACCATCGGTGAAACACGACCTCCTATCGCACTTGCATAAGTATCCAATACTTATATATATGAGAACTATGCCGTTGTGCCCTCACAACGCGCACAAGTGCAATACTAGCCTATTCCGCATTATCGATGTCCAGTCTCGATAATACTCCGGCTAGGGATATTTAATGATTAATCCTTCGTGGACTGATACTGTCTCATATCATCTCAATCCAGGAACTAATCATATGGACCTCTCTTCATTTATACATATATGGTGATCTAATCACAAATGATGAGAGTGCAATTTCCTTGTCACATAGTTAATTTGTACAACAACACCGTGATCTGTACAAATAGTGACGCTATGGGTCATATTATCCAACAATCTCCCACTTAGCACATAGCCAGTCACTCGAGTGTCTAACACCCGAACTATGTACGGTTCGCTCAAATTACTGAGAAATGCATTCGTCAGCGGATTTGCATGATTATCATCTTCATGCGATTTATTCGATCATCACATCGCCACGATATATGATCCGAATGAATCAGATGAGTATCTAAGTATGTCTCTGGATCGTTGATGAAACCATTAAATCTTTAGCATGTGCTGACGCCTAGTTCAGCTGCTAACAGAACTATATCTAATCTAATTAGATTTGTATCGACCCAAATGACTTCTATTGCTGCTTCAGCTGCAACAACAACCCGCATTTGTTGTTTATTCGGTAACAGTATCTTTCTTGGAATATTTCCAGCTCACTGTACCGTTATTCAAACTGTATAGTACCGTTTGCGACTTTTAGTCGTCTTTATCGGTTATATGAAACTTGCTACAGTGACCCCAGTCACTTTAAGTTTTCCTTCTCCATAGACTAAGACAACATCCTTAGTTCTCTAAGATACTAACGGATGTTCTTAATATTAATCCAGTGACTATCACTCGGATTGGCCTGTTTGTGAATCCATATGCTCAAAGCGTATGATACACCAGGTCTTGTACATTTTAAATGTACGGTTTCTAGGAGAGTATTTTGAAAGCCAAGCTTTCGCCGATATAAATATATATATTTATTTTATGGGAATATCATTTCCAAGAAATGACGTATTATCATTATTTTATAGGACAGCCACTGTCAGTGCGCTCCCACTAACCTCCTTATATACACAAGAATTGTTTTCGTTTTGAATTAAATCCTACACCATTATGATTATATCAAAACGATAATTCTAAGAACCTAATGCTTGTTATAATCCAATCATGGATCGAATAACTTGCATTATCCAAATGGATTTACCGTGGCAACAGGTAAAAGGTTGAATCGTAATCAACACAATGTTGATAACGATACATTTCCGTTAAAAGCCTAGCTTTATACGCTGGTATGTTGCCATCCATGTATGTCTTCCTAGAAGACTTTTAAGTACCATTAGGCACAATGCCTTGTGGTACATCAACTAGTATCCAAACTGGTTGATATACATGGAATCCATTTCGGATTACATGACACTTTTCCATAATAGGGAGTCGATACCTCGTATCACTTCCTCAAAACGTAGTCGGTGGATATACCTTCATAAGATTGACATCTTTATGAGGTTAGATCAGAAACTCATACCCTAGGTTGTTTTCTGACTCTATCCGATCTACGAAATTCTTGTGTATTTGAAGATTAATGGTATAGATTCATCATTGATGAACTATTTATGTTCCATTAGGAATAGGTGCCTTGAATAGTATTACTCTGATTTTCATCGAGTTTTACTATCTCCCACTTACCACTGCATGTCTGTATTCCTCTCAGGAAAACTGCATGGTGAGCAACAATCTAATTGTTCTCTTGTGAGATGTATAAGTACTATACTTATGGTTTCCCTTAGGATAACATATATTGGCACTTATCCAATTTGGGTCCTTAGTTTGGTATCATCCAAACGTTATGTCTGGCATACCCAAATTATCAGGAATGAGAAACCCGGTTCTTTCCCGTTCATATCTAATATGTAATCTGTCAAACAGATTATTATGGAACCTTATTCTAAATAAGTTATTGCACTGTTAAAACTTATCCGTTGAAGGAAATAGTAGCTCAGAGCGACTAATGATTAGCCTTATCATGTCTAACATGATTGGTTGATCCGTTCGGAAACACCGTCACTTTGACGTGTTCCGTGAGGAGTCCTCATTTGAAAGAATACTATACTCTTTCAAGTATATAAGAAACTTATTGCTTAAGTATTTTCCATTACGGTCTTACCGTGACGGTATAATACTATAGCCGATCTGTTTGTCTATTTCGTGTCGAAACTCTAAAAGTTTCTGATTTGTGTTCTTCAAAAGAAACACATAACCATAACGTGACGCCACATCCGTTAAGGTCACGGAATATTCATGTTCACATCTAGCCTAGCTAGATATGGGCCCACTAACTTCACTATGAATAGGGCTAACAGATCGGTGGCCCTTTTACTATTACTAAGTAAATAGTATTTTAGGTACTTTACCAAATAAACTAGATTCGCATACCTTATTTGAATAGTCAAATCAGTCCTAGTATCCACTCTTCAAAAGTGTGGATATACGAGTCTTGTATAATTGTGTCCCAGACAACAATGCCACAAATAAGTCTTTATTGATCAAATCAATTTGAGCTATTTATTTGTCAATTTATATGTTTGAGATTTTAATTATATTCAAAATATAAATTCTGTTATTCACATCTAATGTGTTTATCTCAGTATCATCTTTATATAATTAAACACTTTAGTGTTCTAGAATATAAAGGTTTATCCGCAACGGTTAAACACTGATATAGAGATAATGTCTCTAGTCAAACTAGTTACACTATAACAGTTCCTAATTTAAGTACACACCCGAAGGGTAGTTCCTAAACTTAGGTATCTACGGTCGAAACAGCGACTTTCGTCCCGTTTCCGATTCGCAGAGCAATCTCAGCTTGAAGTCAGTATCCTGCTCAAAGCAGATTCTGAACATCAATACATATATTTTATGTACCACACTAAGTATTTAAAATCTAATTTCAATACTAGCTGTGAACATAACTAAGACAAACATTTTCAAAGTAAGAGCCTTGCCCTTTCTTTAATTCCTTCGTATCTGCCATATCCAAATGGTAGTCACTTTGGATATGTCTATTATCCTTTTCAATATTTCAGAAACCTTAGGCCAAGCCTGGGTTTTTAGAATATCGAAACGATTTGCACCTCGTGCTACATGCCCAATTGCAAACTTTGACTTTATCTCCTCTAGAATAGTCAATTAATTCTCCAAGAATTATAAATTGCAATTTTAATACTTCTTAAATCTAAAATTAGATTTATGACAAGTATATTAAATTAAGCATTAAAGTCATCATCACATAAATCTTCCAAAGATTTTATGCTCTACTTATTTTGCTTAATTTTGGGCTTAAGGTATAATAAGTTATTTTATCAAATAAGGTAACCTATTATTTATTCCCAATTTGAAAATTAATTATTTAAAATATTTTAATCCCAGATTATATTTTAAATATCCAACTTTTCAATTTTATCTTGATTACAATAGTCCAACTATTTAATCAACGATTAGTGGTACTATATATATTATAATGATTATAATAGTCCAACTATATAATCAAATATAATCCAAATTAATTAACCTCAATTACATTGATTACTATAATCCAATTATAAAATCAACTGTAAACTGAAATAATTAATTCAAATATATTGATTAATATAATCTAATTATATATAATCAAGTATAATACAGTCCAACTGTTTATTAAAACAACAATTTAAATATTAGTCCAACTAACATTTAATATTACGACGAAATAATTTGAATGAGCGCGTATGGCGAGTAATTGAACGAGTATTGCAAATTTAATTCTTGCCTCCCACTATTTTTCGGCGAGCCTCTAACCCTCTGTCGAGTACTCGGGAAACCGTGTTTCCTAGTGGGCTAGGATCCCGTTAAATATCACACAATCTTGACTTTGGCCAACAAATTGTATGATAATTAACTAGGTAGATCTCGAAGATCAATTGGATCTCATCCAACTCCTAGATCCAGTAGGTGGACATCCAAGTCCCAACATATATCTTATATATGCCTATACATCGAATGTATACCCTAACCTTTTTCCTGTGAATCAACTAGGCCTTGGCTTTGGCACAACAAACCTAGTGATCCCAGTCAAGCGCGGACCCATTGACATGGAAGCTTCGTAATCAATGTCAATGGACAAGAAGTGGTCTTGACTTTGGCCAACAAACCACAACTTGGACACGACACCGATATGGAACAAAGCCTCGTGATTAAAACACATCTTCGACGGACAAGGGCTTGACTTTGGCCAACAACCCCTGCCAATCTCGGATCTTGAGCAAGAATCACTCAATGGAAGGAAAATAAACGCTTGATATATAACGAGGGTTTTTCGCGTGCAAATTGGCTACCAATTTAATTATCTTTATTAAGGTCTCATCATCATACACCCTTAAACATGCATTCTAAACACATAATAAAGCGCATATGAAATAAAATAATAATGATATGCGGATGGATACTTTACATTGATCCTAGATCAAATCTCTCATTTTCTCTCTCCAAAGCTAGCACATGTATTTACTTCTACCCGTTACACTACACTTCTAAAGAAACCTCATTTACATTGAGGGGAATAGGTGAGAAGAGAATACAAAGAGTATAGAGGTGATAAGGCTGGACACGCAGGTCCAATTAATAAATCAAATTTATTACAATTTCCAAAATTGTCCCACCCGACTAATATCCATCCGATATACATTATTCATGCATCGCAACCATGTATTCATACAAGCATGTATCAATCAATCTAATCCAATTAATTAATCTGATAATTAGTGATCATCCAATGTTCAAACAACGATTTGATTTTTGCTCGAGTCAAACTCGTTTTGCGAATAAGTACTCAAAGTACGAATTCTTGAATTAAATTAAACTACATAATTAAATCCAATTTAATACGCATTTAATTCTAATTCACTATTTAATTCCAAATTAAATATTACACTTTTATTAACGAACCTTTACGACTTAAATTCCAAATTTAATCGCAACGGGTCTCAAAGCCCGATTAACATCTAATGTTTATTTAATTAAAGTCCAATGGGCTTTAATTAATTTCTATAAGCGTGGACTTTTGGTCAACTCGGGTCAAACCGAACAACCAAAATCCAATCCGGGAGTTACCCCATAAGCCTTTAAATTAATTTTGGCCCATTAGGCCCAATTAAATAATTAAAGTCCATTAAGTCATAATTGGACTTTATGGATGCGGTTTTAGGCCCAATTGGATCCAACCAAATTGGCCTAAACCTAACTTGGTACAACCAAGCCCAAAAGCCCAATTACAACCTTAAAGGCCCAATTTCCAAAATAAGCCCAATTAATTAACTTATAAAATTCTAAATTCCATAATTAATTAACCTAAGTGTAATACACAATTAATCACCCAATTAATATTTCTAAAACATCAATTAGCATATTAATCATGCATTTAACATTAAATAGTGTCCAACACAATTATTAAAATCAAACCCAATTTACATGCTTTAAGTCTCGGCAATTAGGGGTTTTTCAATCCGATTCGGTTTCAATCCAATTGAATCCACAATCATCATTTCCCAAATCAATTCAATTCATCCAATGAATTAAAAAAAAATCACAATGAATTTCATGTTCATTAAGATTCGGCCAAGCCACTTTAAATGGGAAAAATGTTCCAAATCAAAATTCAATCCAATTGAACTTCAAAACAACATTACCCAATTGTTTTAAGTCATCCAATGATCAAAAAACAAATTAATTCCAAGACATTAGGGTTCTTCCAATTTCGGTCATGCCTCCAATTTGGGGAAAATTGATCCAATCCAATTTTCTTGAAATTGATCACACACAATCTCAATTAAACATGTTTTAAGCATACTTAAACATCCAATTTAATTAAAACATGCTCAAACACATTTTACCCAATTTCAAGTTACATGTTCAACCTAAAGAATTGGGGAAAATTGATCCAATCCAATTTTCTTGAAATTGATCATGCACAACTTCAATTAATCAACATACAAGCATACTTAATCAATCAATTCAACCAAATCATGCTTCAATTGATTTTACCCAATTTGTCATGCCCAAAATTTGGGGAAAATTGAATCCAATCCAATTTCATGAAATTGATCATGCACAACTTCAATTCATCAACATACAAGTATACTTAATCAATCAATTCAGCCAAATCATGCTTCAATTGATTATCCCCAATTTCAAACCCTAAAAGTTTCATGCTTGAAAATAGCTCAAGATACCATTGTTGAGTTCTAATATATGTCCCAAGATCAACAAATCAAGCAAGAAAACGCATGAATACACAACATAGGAGGTGCGGAATATACTCACAATGGTCGGTTTTGATGGCGAAGAAGAAACACAACATTTTCGTCCTCCATTGAGTTCGGCAGTAGCTCTCATTGACAGTGGGCTGCTCGGTTTTGAGCCTTCTTCCTCCTTTTTCATTCGGCCATTGATGAACCATCATTGAAGCTCCAAGCTTCAAGCTCCACAAAACCAAATCCAAGCTCACAAATTCGTTTCCCTATCACCTATGTATAACCCTAGTGTGTGTGCTAGCACCACATCTTCTTCTTTGCTTCTCATTTGCTCGGTCAAACCAGAAGAAGAAAAGATGAAGAAAACGGCAGTGAGCCGTGAGAGAGAGAGAGAATGAAGGGTTTTTTGGCTCCCAAAAGCCTAAAACCGTGAAGACCAAAAAACAATTGAGAGAGTCACGTGAAAATGGTTCCAAGAATAGCCAAAAACGTGAACAATGCACATGGTCCAAGAGAGAGGAAATGCTTTTTGTATATACATATATATTCTCCATTTACCAAGTAAATGAATAAAATATATATACACAACAATTAATTCAAAAGTCAAAAAGGTACAAGTCCTATCAACTTTCAAATAATCATCTTTTCACTATTCACATCAAGTTACTTTAATAAAGTGACAACATGTCATGTCACATCACTCAAAGTGACATGTGATTTGACATTGATGCGACTAGCGATTTGACGCTGATGTGACTTGCGTGCCGCACTCGAATTCGAAATGCGAATGCGCTCGCAATCACTCTCGGGCTCGGGTTCGCTAATTCCAAATTAATGAATTTTCCGTCGCGTCGTAATTAAATGATTACGCCTAGCGAAATCACTATTCACGTCGCTAACGAATTAATTCTAAATTAATTCGTTCGCCCGAATTAAAATCTAATTTTAATTCCGCGTCGAAATCCAATTTCGATTATATATCGAATATATTAATTTATCGATTAATTCCAAATTAATCGTTCTCTCTCTTTAATAAATATTTTATCCCAGATAAAATATCTCCGCAATTAATCCCAGATTAATTTTCTCTCTCTTCTAATTAATCCTAGATTAATTAAAGTGCGAGTTATACATCATCGTGAATCTTCAGGAAGCGACCCATGAGATCTCCGGATATGTTGGCAGTAAATACAGTCGTCGGATTATCCGAACACGTAAGTACCTCGTACTACGTTTATACCGATTTACAAGACAAGGTTGGCTTCTAGCAAAGCGCCATGCCTACCCAATTCTCCAGAAATATTCTTACAGGAATATATAGATCTGTATCAAGCGTAGTATACCGTAGTATTGTGTATATCGGTCCAGTATCGGATAGTCACGTGCTAGGGCTGGGGCTGGATAAGTGTCTGCCCCGTCCGAAGCACATGTCGGATGTCTGGTAACTAGTCTCTATAATCGGATATACATGACCTTGTCATAATATCTCGATGGCGGCCAGCACTTAAGAGCACTAATACCGTATCCTGCGTGACATCATCTCCATTATAACTAAGTGATACTTCCGTCTCGACATCACACCCAATACACACGACTCTCTGATAAACCCAGAAGCGGTGTACGCAGAGCCGGTTAAAGCCATGTACCACCAAGACCAAAGTCTACCGATTATCGCAAGTATTAGCGATGTAAGTCTCAGGTTAAGACTATACACACCTACCTTGATTTCGGCCTCCCATAGACACATAGTCATAATACCATGGGATTCCGAGGGGTCTATCCAGAGCGAAGCTGTTTCCCGTACCATCGGTGAAACACGACCTCCTATCGCACTTGCATAAGTATCCAATACTTATATATATGAGAACTATGCCGTTGTGCCCTCACAACGCGCACAAGTGCAATACTAGCCTATTCCGCATTATCGATGTCCAGTCTCGATAATACTCCGGCTAGGGATATTTAATGATTAATCCTTCGTGGACTGATACTGTCTCATATCATCTCAATCCAGGAACTATCATATGGACCTCTCTTCATTTATACATATATGGTGATCTAATCACAAATGATGAGAGTGCAATTTCCTTGTCACATAGTTAATTTGTACAACAACACCGTGATCTGTACAAATAGTGACGCTATGGGTCATATTATCCAACAAAGGCTTTATGTGATTTAGGAGCCAGTGTTAACTTAATGCCTTTTTCTATTTACAGGAAACTGCAGATTGGAGAAGCAATGCCTACCTCAGTCTTGTTGCAACTTGCTGATCGAACACTCGCATTTCCAAGAGGTGTTGTTGAAGATGTGCTTGTCAAAGTCGACAAACTAATCCTCCCAGCAAATTTCATCATCCTTGACATGGAAGAAGACAAAGAAATACCTATCATTCTCGGGAGACCATTCTTGGCTACAGGTAAAATTGTGATTGATGTGCAAAAAGGAGAACTGACCATGAAAGTGCAGGACCAAGAAGTGACATTTAATGTTTTCAAAGCCACGAAATTCCCGAGTGATGAAAAGGAAGAAGAATGCTTCAGAGTTGATGTTGTTGATAGTATTGTTCAGGATACTGAGCCAAATACCACAGATACACTTGAAGCTTGCATCACCCACATGACTGACAACGAGCTAGATGTTGAAATCCTGGAATGTATCAACTACCTTGACAAACCATTTCGATTCAAAGCGACACCACCAGTTGAAAGCTTGGAACTTCCAAAGAAAGATCGAATCAAGCCTTCGATTGAAAAACCACCAAAGCTGGAGCTGAAGTTACTTCCGAGCCATCTCAGGTATGCATTTCTTGGAAACACTTCTGAATTACCTGTTATTATTTCTTCTTCACTAACATTGGAGCATGAAGAAAAACTACTGAGAGTATTACGAGAACACAAAAGAGCCATTGGCTGGACTATAGCACACATTCGAGGCATTAGTCCATCATTTTACATGCACAAGATTCTGATGAACGATGAGTACAAACCCATAGTGGAGCATCAACGGAGACTTAATCCAATCATGAAGGAAGTCGTGAAGAAAGAAATAATCAAATGGTTGGATGATGGCATCATTTATCCCATTTTAGATAGTAGTTGGGTGAGTCTTATGCAGTGTGTACCAAAGAAAAGAGGAATTATTGTGTTACCAATGAAAAGAACGAGCTAATCCCAACAAGAATAGTGACTGGATGGAGAGTATGCATGGATTACAGGAAGCTGAAAAAAGCCACGAGAAAAGACATTTTCCACTACCATTCATTGACCAAATGTTAGACAGACTGGCAGGACATGAGTTTTATTGCTTTCTGGATGGATATTCAGGGTACAATCATTGCCATCGCCCCAGAAGATCAGGAGAAAACCACATTTACATGTCCCTATGGTACTTTTGCTTTCCGCAGGATGCCATTTGGATTATATAATGCCACCGCAACTTTTCAGCGTTGCATGATGGCCATATTCTCAGACATGCTGGAGCAGAGTATGGAGGTTTTTATGGATGACTTTTCTGTGTTTGGAGATTCTTTTGACCACTGCTTGCAAAATTTGGAATAAGTGTTACAAAGGTGCGAAGATACAAACTTGGTGCTCAATTGGGAGAAATGCCATTTCATGGTACATGAGGGCATTGTACTTGGACACCGTATCTCACAAAAAGGAATCGAGGTAGACAAAGCAAAGATTGAAACAATTGAAAAACTACCTCCACCGACATATGTCAAAGGGATTCGGAGCTTTCTCGGACATGCAGGTTTTTACAGGAGATTTATCAAAGACTTTTCCAAGATTGCAAAACATCTTTGCAATTTTCTGGAGAAGGATGTGCCTTTCAACTTCACCAAAGAATGCCAGAAAGCTTTTGAGATCTTAAAACATAAGCTGATTTCTTCCCCCATCATTGTAGCACCAGACTGGACCCTTCCATTTGAAGTGATGTGCGATGCTAGTGATTTTGCTGTAGATGCAGTTTTGGGATAACGCAAAGCAAAGATTTTCCACACCATTTACTACTCCAGCAGAAATCTGAATGAAGCTCAACTCAACTACACAACCACTGAAAAGGAGTTCCTCGCAGTTGTTTACGCTTTTGACAAATTCCGCTCCTATCTGCTGGGTCCCAAAGTGGTGGTCTACACAGATCATTCGACAATCAAATATCTGATCACAAAGAAAGATGCCAAACCCAGATTGATCCATTTGATACTTCTTCTACAAGAATTTGATGTAGAGATTCGAGACAGAAAAGGGACAGAAAACCAGGTGGCAGATCATCTATCGAGGCTTGAGAATGGAGAAACAGCTGGAAAAGAACTATCAATCAAAGAAACTTTTCCAGATGAAATGTTGTTTGCCATGAAACAACAGGAAGTCCCTTGGTATGCTGATTATGTCAACTACATTGTGTCAGGAAAATGGCCGTTGGAATGGACAACTCAACAACGGAAAAAGTTCTTCAAAGAAGTCAAGCACTATGTCTGGGATGAACCGTACCTGTTTAAATGTTGTGCTGATCAATTATTAAGACGGTGTGTTCCACAAAAGGAGGTCAATAGTGTTTTGCAGCACTGTCATTCATCACCATATGGCGGACACTTCAGCGGAAATAAAACTGCAGCAAAAGTTCTTCAATCAGGTTTGTTCTGGCCCACTCTTTTTAAAGATGCTTATCTTTTTGCTTTTCAATGTGACAGGTGCCAGAGAACGGGGAATATTTCGAGGAGAAATGAAGGACCGTTGCAAAACATTCTAGAAGTGGAAATATTCGATGTGTGGGGTATAGATTTCATGGGACCCTTTGTTCCATCATTTGGAAACCTGTACATCCTGGTTACTGTAGACTACATCTCCATATGGGTCAAGCAATTGCACTGACATCCAATGATTCAAAAGTGGTGATCAAATTCCTTAAAAAGAATATTTTCACTCGATTCGGAACACCTCATGCAATCATCAGCGATGGTGGCTCACATTGTGCAACAGGTACTTCGATGCACTCCTATCCAAATACGGAGTTACTCACAAGGTTACCACAGCTTATCATCCACAGTCATATGGACAGGTTGAGGTTTCAAACAGGGAGATCAAAAGAATCCTAGAGAGAACCGTTGGATCAATAAGGAGGGACTGGTCTACAAAACTAGATGATGTATTATGGGCCTACCAGACAGCTTACAAGACACCAATTGGTATGTCCCCATATCAATTGGTGTTTGAGAAAGCGTGCCATCTTCCAGTTGAGCTTGAACACAAGGCGTACTGGGCACTGAAGAAGTTGAATCTTGATTCACAAGCTGCATGAGAGAAAAGACTTCACCAACTTAACGATTGGAGGAATTTCGCTTACAGGCTTATGAGAATGCCAGATTGTACAAAGAAAAGACCAAGAAATGGCATGACCGAAAAATAGTGCACAGACAGTTGGAACAAAGGGAGCTGGTGTTGTTGTGCAAATCGAGGTTGAAACTTTTTCCTGGAAAGTTGAAATCTAGGTGGTCAGGTCCATTTGTGATCACTCAGGTTTTACCTTATGGAGCTGTTGAGTTACTGGATCCCAATACAACAACACATTCAAGGTTAATAGTCAGCGTGTCAAACACTACTGGGGAGAATCATTTGAGCGAAAAAAGAAAGTGTCACACTTTCAGATCCAGCCTAACGATCGAGAAGTAAAGTCTAGCTGACGACTTTAAACTTAGCGCTCGCATGGAGGCAACCCATGCAATTTTTGTATATATTGTGATTTGGTGTAATTTAATTTTATGTGTTTTAGTTTTTACAGATTAAGACATTTCAAGATGGAAGAAGATCTCACAAATCTTCACAAGCAATTTCCTTCTCTCTCCCTCAAAAATCTCTGATGAAAGTTTACAAAGCTCGCTTGGAACGGATGAGACTACTAACAATCCATGGTGTTCCTAAAGAAATTCGTTGGGTAATTGAAGCACGGGTCCGATTGGCAGGTGAGTCTTATGACTCTTTTCTTTCACATCTGCCTGGTTTTAAAAGAAGCACCTATGCAAAGAAACGTAGAGCTAAGAAATGGGTGTTTGTTACAAATGTGCACGCTGGAATTGCAATACTCGTTGTCATTCTTTAGGAATGGTGTCTGATAACAGCGAAGATAAGATTAAATTCATTAGGGATGGCTTGAGTAAGGAGTCTGTAGATAATATAATTTCGACTCTTGAGACGCATCCCAGTGGATATGTACACATAGCCATTCACAATTACATACACAATTTCAAAAAGAAAGACAACAATTAAGTCTTGGGAATCTGACTCAAAAAGACCCTGTTTGCCAATTTATAAGAAAATGGATGGGAAACTTGTCCCTGGCGCATAGACGTCAATCAAGCGCTACTTTTCTTGTACATATTATATCTCTTTGTCTTTTCCTAATAATTGTGATTTGTTTTGTTGTTTTCTTTTATTTTCTCTGACAGGATCCAGACCTTTTTGACTATCACGATTTATTTTATTATTTTGCTACTAATCGTCCTTTGGAAGATACTTGTGCTATTTTTACTCACCCTTTTCAGGTATTATAAATTCAACCCATCATTGCACTTTTGAAGACATCCAGAGTAAAACATGGAAGCCATTTCAGAAGACGAGTTGAAAACATCTATGTGTTTTACGGTAGTAGTGTTGGTACTAAACCACAATACGTAGAAGCACCAAGAATTGGGTCGAGTCTTAGCTGCAAGGAATATGCACTTAATATATGGCGGAGGCAATCTTGGACTTATGGGGATCGTTTCAAAAGCTGTACAAGAAGGAGGCAGTCATGTTTTGGGAATCATCCCAAAACCCTTGGCAGAAGCAAATCTTATTGAACCATCAAACGGAGAGGAACTGATCATGCCAGGTATGTCTGAATGACTGGTAGAAATGATTAACCGTGCTGATGCTTTTATTGCTTTGCCAGGTGGCTTGGGTACATTGGAGGAAATTTTTATTGTGTTATCTTGGGCGAACCTGAACATACACCAGAAACCAATTGGGTTGTACAACGTTGATGGATTTTATGATTTTCTTTGTGTGTTTCTTGATGATGCCCGGAGAAATGGGTTCGTGTCAAAACCTTTAAAAGAACTCCTCTTTACTGCCAGAACTGCTCCGAATCTAATTGACCAACTCTTAGCATATGAACCACAAGTTGACCCTATCATTTCAAAGATAAATTGGTCTGGGGACGATCGTGGTAAGAGGCGTCGGATTAATCTGGATCTTAATCTTTAATTTCCTGTATAATTTCAGCTAACCAGGTATTATTTTCTAAACTCTTCTTCTACTGTTTAAGACATTGGGGACAATGTCTCATTTAGGTTTGGGGGAGGGAATTAGTTGATCAGTACCTTGTTTTTAGTTTGTGTGTTGTTTTTTTATTTTTAGTCCAAAATTTTTCGAAAAAATACAAAAAAAAAAAATTTGAAAAATTTTCAAAATTACAAAAAAAAATTGTGTTTTTGTGTTTTTATTTTGACTAAAAGGGTGAAATTGGTGAGAGATAGCTGAGTAAGGAGTTCCCACTCCTGATACGTATCTCAAGCCATTTATTTCGGAACAAGTTAATTTTTGTTTATTTCCTTTTAAATTATTTAATTTGTAAATTCTCCTTAACACTCACTAAAATGGATCTTCATATGCTCAGTTGGCAGGTATTATCAATATGCATAGTAACATACGGACATAAGCTAAAATTGAAAAGTTTGTAATATTCAGTGCTCTACTTTAATTGGAGGAAGCATCTCAAAAAAAGTGATGGAGTAAAAAAAAAATCTGAGATCCGAGTTATTAAGTCTGTAAGGGTGTTTTAACACCTAGTACCCTAAAGTCAACTGGTTTGGAGTCACAGGCCCAAAGCTCGTTACATGGATCGAAGATGCTGCAAAAATATATATATCTGAAGTTGAATAATTAAGTTCGTTGGGGTGTCTTAACACCTGGTGCCCTAAAGCCAACTGGTTTGGGAGCCACCGACCCAAAGCTCGCTACATAGACAGAAGGTATTGTATATAAATAAATAAAAAATCGAAAACATTACTCCATTGCTACACAAAGGTGTGAATTCTGATAAAACTTTAGGACAAAAATATTACTCTCTTATCAACTGCACTTGTGACTGTTGTGGGCAAAAATGAGTTGTTTAATATTTTGTTAGCTGTGTATATGGAGAATGGTAAATATAATCGGAGAATTTACTTATTCAGTAATTTAGAAAGAAAGAAAACAACTAGTAACTTGGAGTAGAAGTTTCACCTGATTAGTCACTAACTTCTTTATTCTATTTTCTCTTGTCTTTTTGCTTTTGTGTGCATTAGTTTCACTACCTTTTTACTTTTGTAAAATGTTTGTGGGTATCATTGCTGTAAACCCTCATGAGACTACAACTCGTCCACTAGGGACACCTAGGGGTTTAAAGGCTTGTTGCATACGATAAATGCAACCGTGATCCCTACAAAGTGGCTTAGTTAAATTTTATTTTAAATGTTATTTATGTTATTTTATTTTATGTTTTGCTCGAGGACTAGCAAAATGTTAGGTTTTGGGGTGTGATTAGTGATAAATCTATCACTATTTCCCACTCATTTAACCTAATATTTTGTATAGTTTCTTGAGTTTTGTGAATATTTTGATGTGTTTTATGTTATTTTGTAGATAAATTAAGTTTCAGGACATTCTGGAGGTGATTTGGACCAAAACAGTGAAAATTGGAAAAATGGCATTTTGGTAATTTATGCGCGACGCGACGCGCAAGACCTTGGCGTCGCGACGCCTAACATGCACCAAAGCTGCTAACATGCGCTGGGTTAACGGGTCAGAATTTGAGAAGTTTGACTTTGCTAACGTGCGTCGTGCCACGTGTCACCATCACAGAGGATCCGCTAACATGCGCCGGGACAGTGTCACAAGCCTATGGTGCCGACACTCCGCGTAACACGTGTCATCTTCTCATTGGACCGAATCATCGGTGAATCATATTCTGCCACGTGTCATCTTCTCATTGAACCGAATCTACCGTGTGCCACGTGTCGAATTCTTATTGGGCCGACGAAATCCGCGTCAACAGTCAAAGTCAAAATGCGTGGACCAGTCACTATTCGCGCGTCGCGACGCCCAAACCCTTGGCGTCACGACGCCCGTGGCTTACCAAGTCTATAAATTGAGCTCGAGATTTCAGTTTCATTTGCACCATTCTCTCTCATTTCTTTGATGTAAATAGGGAGTTTCTCTCTCTAGTTTCTTTTAATTTAAGTTTTATAATTAATTTTTAATTACATTCTGTAATAGTAATTACTTTTTGTAATAGTAATAGTAATTTATCTTGTTTTTACTGTTTCAGTTTTACTATTCAACCATGATGAGGTAACTTCTCCTTGCTAAGGTGAAAGGTAATTCTTTTACTGTTACTATTTAGATTAATCTCCCTTAAATATAATATATTTACTATTTAAAATTTGACTTAATAAGGATACCGCCATATTGGTCGGTTGCTATTAAATTTAAATGGTTAAACCTGACTAATCAAGGATACCGCCTGTATGGCTGGTTGGTAATTAAATTTTCTTACCGCCTATATGGCAGGTTCATGGACAAATCATACTGCCTTTATGGCTGGTCGGACTTAATTTGAATTAATCAGGTTACCGCCTATATGGCTGGTTGGTAATATTATCACAAGTTTATATATTATTTTATGGGAGATATCTAAAATAATAAATAGTAAAAGTAATTTTTTTTACCTTAGCATTTTATTTTATTGTGATTTACTTTTCAGTATTTACTTTACCGCATTTACTATTTCGCATTTTTACTTTATGGCTTTTACTTTTATGTTTTTACTAGCCCTAGCCATGTGTCATAACTAAGTTAGTTATCTAGGGTTGTGATGAATTTCAATATCACCGGTTTATAAGGGTTAGATTATAGTTTGGGTAATATAAAGATTTAATTATTGAGTCTTAATCTTAATGCTTTTTATTAACTGGCCACTAATAAAATTGATTAGGTAAACTTAAAATGAACTAGACATATGGATTTTAAGTTTGAGACCTTAGACTCAATAGCCCACGATCTTCCTTGAGGATAGATAACCCTTTAATAGATTCCTTACAGGATAGACATATACCTGTCGGGCGGGGGTAGCCATAATTGGAACTTAAACTTAATGAATCCAGATAATTTGGTTGACATAGACATATGGTTCAATTGGGTTAAACTGGGTATTTGTGTCTGACCATCGACAGAGGCTTTCACATAATTTAGTGTTCCAGGTTAATAAATCAATATATTACCCAGCTATAAGATAACCACTTCATCTTTAAATAATATTGGAAAGATTCACAACCCTAGATAGTTTTTCATATTGAATTTTCTTAAAACCTACTTTCAAACAATTTTATTTACTTGTTTTTAAATTTAGAATCGTCATCATTTCAAATCAATCAAACAACCTGTTAGATACTAGTAATCATTTGACCTCATAAAATTAATAGCTTAGGTATTAAGTCCTCGTGGGATCGATACTCTTTATACTACTTGAACGATATATGCGCTTGCATTATACGCGTGTGTAAGCACCGGTCATCAGTCCTGTGTACAGGGCATAGGCATCCTCACATGTTTATGATCTAGTAAATCCATGGCCGTGGTATAACATCGGAAACTAGTTCCGAGTGTTATTTAGAGATCGTAAATTGAAAGTCGACTGTATTATTCCGAACGGATTTGACGTTCTGATCTATATCCCAGGTATAATACGGATGGCATGTGACGGAGGGATTATACATATGTTATGACCTCGACTTGCATAGTTTACCGAGATTATCTGTGGTCGTCATAATTCATGTGTGGGTGGATTATGGACACGAAATTGGATTTCGTGACGGATAAACCTAAACTTAGAGAGTCCCACAATATGAAGTGTACTCGTTGAGCATTTGGGCAACGCGATATGAATAATATGGATTGTTCGTAATACTTCACCGATTAAATGAGTTAATTTGGATCGTTTAATCGGTTAAACGATAAACACATGCATTAGGGAATTTTATCCGCTAATAATTATTGTGTATTTGTATTTGATACATAATACGATTAGATACACATTAATTATTCGTCTAATGAAATTTTGACACATGCCATATATACATAAATATATATTTGTTATTTAATATAAATAAAAATACATATATAGTTGTTATTTAATTATCTAGTATTTAAATGTTAAATAATTAAATAATTAAGTTATCAAACTTTATCCTATTTTGTCATAATTTTTATGACAAATGGTGATTCCTAATTGGTTTCACATGGCATGGAATTAATTACACCTAATTTGACCAATTTTGATTGGTTAAAAATAAAGTGTATTTAGTTTAATTTGATTAAATTAAAAATTGACAAAATTGTCCCTATACCCACTACAAGTTTCGGCCATATAGGTTTATAAAAGGGGCTGCTGTTTTCTTCTTCTTCTACACTCTTTCTTGACCGATTCTCTCACCCAAACAAGTCCCTCTCAAAATGTTTTGATGATTCACCAAGAAAATGAAGAAATTCAAGAATATAGCTTTAGGAAATTGAAGATTAAAGGTAATCTACTCTATCCATAAGCTTAAAAATTTGTTTCATGATTCTTGAATAAGCTATATGAATTCTAGGGTTTCTTCTATTTCTTAGAATTTGGGGCTTTGTAGTTTGGTGGTTGAATTGGAAGAAATTGGTGCATGTGTGAAGTTGAAATTGGATGATTTTAGTGTAATCTTTATCCAATTTAATCAATTGTTGTTTGAAATTTTTTTTGCCATTCTAGAGTGTGATAACCACTCTTATTATGCCTAGAATTGTTCTAGAGATCTTCATTTGTGGTGACTTTAGATTGGTGTATGATTAATTTGCTTAATTGTTGAAAATTGGATTTTAAAGCATGAAAATTGGTAAATTCGATTCTGTTGATCAGATCTTGCAAAACTGGAAATTATGTGTTATGAATGTAATGGATGTGTTTTTGGAATTGTCACAATTTCCGGAATGTGATTTGGAGTTAAAATAAGCGAAAATGGCGAAAAACGGCGTTACCGGGTGGATTTTGAGCCAACCGGGTGATGGCTGTGAAAACAGTGATTCCGTCACTGTTTTGGCAGCCCGTGAACTGCCCCGACACTATTGGAGCTGACCTATGCAATTTCCATAAGTGTCGGGTAGTCGGTTCGGTCAAAAACGAGTTTTAGGCAATTTTGCGGAAGAACGGTTTTCGTAAAAGTTTCGCGCGTTTTCACCATATTTATGTTGATATTTGATATTAAATAAATTGGTTTAGGTAATATATGAATAGATTATTCATATTAGATATTGAATAATTTATTCGGTATTTTGAAAAAATTTTAAAATACGATATCGCCCGGACTCGCGCTTCCGCTGCGCCCCATCGCCCAAAACCCCAACAAGAAGAACCAGGCCCAAACAATACTAGTATGTACTACGACATGTATCATATCAGTGATCCCTGGAGGTATAGTGTCTACGGTCACATTGATTCTGATGACTTGGATTATTACAATCTCAATATTTCCCCATCTCAAAACTCGATGTGACAAATTTGTTGCCTTGTGTCGGTTTTTTCTTTAGCATCAATAATTCATGCTTTAGACAGCATGATAAATGTGGTTTTACTTTATATTTGTGTCATGCTTTAGCATCTTTACTTTAGCATTTTATATTTTGCTTTTGCTTTGTAAAAGTAGATTCCTTTGCTTTAGCTTTTGCTTTAGTAAAAGGAGTGGTCTTTGTTTGATCTTATCTCTTTGGTGCGGGGTCCTGTCCCACAAAATATGCCTTATGTTTCCTCCTCTAGCCTATATAAGGAGGAATGTTTTCATTTTGTAATCAAGCTTGGAGTTTATAACTCACTTTGAAATAAAATCTAGTCTGTTTAATCTCTCATGTTTTGCTAAGTAACTTTTAGCTTCTCTCTCAAAGCACGAGAGAGTCTTCCCTCAGCTACTACTACTAATCAATGAGTTTTAAGTTCACTTTCATCTATCTCTATGTGTATGCTCTTCACTCGCCACACTGGTGGATATTGTGAATCAGAAAGCAGTTGGAAAACTTCCTCGATCCTTGTCTTAGGCGGTATCCTCTATGAGTCTTGTTCACCCGAAGTGTGGGCATCGAGGCCAGGTAGTGCCATTTAGCCCTTTAATGTGGTGGTAAGGACGTAGCAGAGATCAACCCGAGGTAAATTAATTTCAAATTTTTGTAATAATTATTCTAACATCATGGATAAAATCATAAAAAATAATATTTTAAAGAGGCTAAAATGTCATCTCACCTTTTAAGTAAAAAAATGCTAGTTTTAGGACATAATCTTGAACTGTCGAAGAGACTTAAAATATCCATACCCATCATGTTCAAACAACGGATACAAAAATTATCTATTTGACAACCCCCAACTTACCAGGCCCCCTTATGGGTTCCCGTTCACACGAGAACTTTACCTCTATTTGAATAGGGATGTTAATATCTATACTTGACCCGTCCAACTAACGGGTATAGAAAATTATCCCATAATCCACTTCTAACATATCGGGCCCCATGAGACCTAATGTTCATAAGGATTATTTTTTCATTCATATTCAAATATGTTCACACTGAATTAATAATTAGTAGTTTGAAACATGTTATTTATAGGATTTTTCTACTTGTCGTGCTTTGACCCGTCTTAAATCTACAATACTTTCATGTCATATTATCTAAAACATTCGACACACATATGGACCATTTCGTGCTCGTGTCATGCTCTATGTTATCCAGCCTACTTGACATCTCTAAGTTAGTGATAACTTAGGTTTGAGATCCTACTAGAGTCTCATTTAAAAATAAAGTATTTGGGAGTGGGCCCAGACAGTTCTCCAATTGTTTTGTCCTTGAAATCTACCAGAGAGGGTATCAGTTTGGAAAGTGTCATTGAGAGACCTATGAAATTGATTGGGACTCATGCTAGAGGTTAGGTGTGTTGGGGTTGCTGCTCAGAGCGCCAATCCGGACCGTATTTATGTCTGATTCATGAATACGAACATCTCATTTTCCATAAAATTACTTATTTATGGTTGCACCTCTTGTTTTTATATACGTATTCGATCTGATTATGATTAGATTGAAACTAAATATGGTTTAGTGATATGTATATATTAGACAAAGGCCCGATAATAAATAATGTAGTACACAGTTACAAAGGTAGTTTGTAATTGACATTGGGAAGTGTCATTGCTAAATGTATATTATCAAATATAGTTCCTGGTCAAGATTCACTAACACGGGTCGGTTAGTCAAATCCGTTTTGACCAGTACATGTCGTATATCGAGACTTAGTCCGATGGTTTATCCCAATGAACCATGAGTCTAGGGAGACTCGTATAGACGTGTAGGTGTTTATAATAGATAAACACTGAACGACTCACCGAAGATTCTTAATGGGATGTACACCAACGTCAATAAGAATCTTCTCGGGTTGAGTAGCATAGTGGTCCTTCAACTTGAGATACCACTGTGGATGTATGAGATATCCTCCACACTTAGATGACAGTCACATCACAGATCTATTTAGATCAGACCTCCACCTGTTCGTTGGGTATGGACCGATCCTCAGGATATCCTGTGTGTGTCAAGATAGGATCCGTCAGTTCTGTGTACAGAGCATAGGTAGTCCGTATGTGATTAGCAATCAGTTAAATCTATGGCCATAGTATACTTCGGAAATCAGTTCTGAATATTATTTATAGATTTCTAATAGAAACGTCGACGAGATAATACTTATAGAGATTTGACGCTTACATCTATATCTCTGGGATTATCCGGATACCTGTGATGGAGGGATTATACGTATGCAATGACCTCGACCTGTATGATTCAGCTAGTTTATCTGTGGTCGTCATAATTTACGGGTGCGTAAATTATGGACACGAAATTAGATTTTGTGACGGATATGTCTGAATCTAGAGAGTCTCACTAATGAAATATACTCATAGAGCACTAGGGCAATATTTATAAATAATACTTATTATTTATAAGTCGTTTAAAGGTTAAACGAAAAATACATGCGAAGGGACCTAATAGTCATTTTTTAATTATTGTGTATTTGTACTTAATGATAGATTTTGTTAATACACATTAATTAAATGTCAAATTGTGATATTTGACATATATCATAAATATATAAGTATTTGGATATTTAAAGTAAACATTATACATATATTTAAAATATTTGTATTTAAATAATTATTTAATTATTTAATTGTTAAATAATTAAATTAATTAAAAATATAAATATCCTAAGTTTGTGATATTTTTGGAAATGCTTTAGTTAGCATTGTTGACTTGTTTGGAATCATTAAAGTGTAATGATAAAAAGCAAATGCAAGTAGATTAAAGCTTTAAATGAAACAAAGTAAAAATATCTAGATATTTTTATTTATTTTGCTTCCATTTCGGCCAAGGGCTATTTTTGTGAAGTATATATTGTTTTGTTTCATTTTTAGGGTTTAATAAGTTCATTTGAAACCAAAAATACATAAAAGAGAGTTGAGAGCAAAGTTTGAAGGCTAAGGGAAAAGGCTTGAAAAATCTTGTTTTTGTAAGTCTTTCTTTAATGTCTTCAACAGGAAATAAGTTTCTAACATGATTAGCTTAATTTTGTGATGTTTTGATGTTATCTCTACTCTTATAGTTTGTGTTTATATGGTTGTGAACTTGAATGGAAGTTTGATGCATGAAAGTAAGCTTGAAATGGTTTCAAAGCTTCACTTTTGATTTTTAGAAAATCAAGTTGCCATTCTAGAGTTGGTAAGCCACTCCTTGGTGACCTAGAATTGTTCTAGAGTTTTTTAAAAGTGGTGAGGCTAGATTGGTGAAGTATTGAATGGATTAAAGTGTTGGATTTTAAAGATTTTGTAAAATTGGACAATTTGGTGAAATTGAAAAATTAGGGTTCATAACCCTCTCCAAATTTGGGTCTTTTCATATATGTGATGTATTATGGTATGGATATGATGCATGTAAAATTTTAGGTTAATTGCATTTGATCTTGGCAAGTTTTGAACAAAAGAAACCAAATTGCAATTAATTGGAAATTTTGGGGTGCTCACGACAATTGCTCAAAAAGTTGGGGATTTGTGTGAAATATGATTTTGATGCATTAGATGTGTTGAAAAATATTTTAGAAATGATTTAGAATCATCCAAAATTGTATTTGACAACTTTTGCACTAAAATAATCAATTTACAAAGTTTTGGGGCAATTCGGTAATTACCAAGAAATTTGATCTCTTGTGTAATTTTTCAGAATTCGATAATTGGATAATTAAATAAATAAGTTTATTTAATTGATCCAAAAAAAATTTTGAAATCGGAAAATTTTGATTTTCCACTATTCTGCTGCGTTACCGATATTCCCCCTTAAAACCCCATCAAAATGGTATCAGAGCGAGTCTGATTCTGGACACCCCGATATGATTAGCCCTTTAAAATCTTGTGTTTGTTTTTCTTTACTATACATGCATGCTTTCATTTAATTTGATTAAATTTAAAGTGTATGACGCTTTAAGGAATATCCCCGCTTAATAAGGTTTTAAAGTAACTAGTATTTGAATACTTGTTTCTTGGTCCGTCTTGTCAATACGATTTATAAATATTTTTTCGTGACTACATTCGAGACCGTGCCTCTGCTGTGAGGGTGTAGCCGATAGAGATTTATTTATGCTGGATGTATATAATATACTAGATAAATTCATGCGAAAGCGGAATCCTAAACGTGCCCTAGCTGTCATGGTTACGCAAGTAACTTAAGTTTATCATTGACGAGTTTAACCTTGGTACGACTCCTTGTGGGCATGCCTTAGCAGCGACAACGAGAAACGACCAGGACCGGAAACCCAGGAGTCACTAATGAGTGATTGGCAATGAGTTGTCTACATGTGAATATACGTAGGCGAGACCGTGTGTAGGCACTGCATTTTTGCATATAAATCCCGATGATGAGTCTCATTTGGAGGCACTACCTTTTAAGTCGCGGAAGCCGTGAGAAACGGACATCGGAAGGGAAAAGATGGAAATCGGTACTTTGTCGAATTTGACTCGCTTGTTTAGCTTCGGGCTCGCTGGTGGACCTCCGTTTTAAAACACACCCCAAGCCCATCTCACCCAAGCCCAATCCAATAAATAATTAAAACCTTTAAAATACATGTCACAAATTAAATTAAATTAAATTAAAGTTAACTAATTTAAAGTAAATTAAAATAAAATTAAATTAAATTAAAATCCAACACAAATTAAAATCCAACACAATTAAATTCAAATTTAAATTAAATTCCAATTTAAATTAAATTAAAACAATTAAATTAAATTAAATATAATTCCAAAATTAATTAAATCACCAACCAATTTTAAATATATCACTTCCTAAATTAAAATCAATCATAACCAATTAAAAATATTGACTTCCTAATATAACAAATTGTATTCCTAAACCAAGCCAATCAAATATTCAACCTTCCTAATTCACCAAAATTTGTCCCCCAATCAAATATATATTTTCCTTTTGTGACACTAATTAGATATTACAAATCCCTATCCATGCAAACCCTAATTGACAACTATAAAACACACACTAAATCAACCCTAAGAGCTCTCATTCACACTCTCTAAGACACGACAACAAACACAACAAAAAAATGAAACACAAACCCTAACCCTTCCGCACATCCCTTCTCTCCATAACCCCACGCGTAATCAGCCCTCATAAACCATTCACAACAAACACAGCCAACGTAGCCACCCTAGCCACGCCATTCATCAGCTCCAAATACACGCACATGGCCTAGACTGCCTTCACACTTCACGCCCAGCACCTGCACTCATTATCTCTCACATCACTAATACACCTTGATTCAAACAGCCTTCACGCAGCATGAACCCAAACAGCCTTCACGCACAACTGACCTGCCTTCATCTTGCCAGGCCTTCAACCTCAACACGTAACAAACCACAAACCCACGTTAACAGCCTCATCTTATAAACCTGCGCACATAAACCACCTCTGCCTCACGCTAAATCATCAACAAACCAGCCAACCATCAAACCTGCAAACAGTCCAGTTCACGCACCCATTAATCACGTAGTACATACCTCTTTGCTCCACGCCTGCCCCCAGAATATCGACGCACACTAACCTTCACACATAAGCCACAAACAAGCCTTGAACTGCCGTAAAACCAAGCCCACTGCACGCTGAAACCTAGCCCCACTGCACGACTAAAAAACAGCCTAAAAACTACCCACGACAACAGTCCCAAAATCTGCCTTGAAATCAGCCAACAAATCGAGAAAAAAACATCCCAAAACAGCCGTGAAAACACAGCCTCAAACTGTCCAGAACTGTCCCAAAACTGCACCCAAAAAAAGTCCAGAAACCGCCCTAAACGGTGACAAAAACTGCCCCCGAACAGCCCTCCAAAATTGCCAAAACAGTTCCCGAACAGACCTGAAACAGTAAGCAGAGAATACAGGAAAAACAGCAGCAAAACAGAGGTAAAACAGCAAGCAAAACAGCAAAACAGTGAGCTAAGACGCTAAACCAGTGAACCGGAAGAGTTGCGGAGCGATAGCCCTTCCGATGGCCGTGAAACGCGAGTCCGAAAGTCGACATAAAAGGTTAGACCTGAGGGTATTTTTCACACTTGTTTTCGGTTGTATTTTTATTATTTATTGAGTTTCGTTTGCATGATTATTTATGAGTGAAGCATGTTGTGGCCCTTGAATAGATAGAAAGTGCATGAATTGTGAAATATTGTATGTTGTGGCCTTGGAATAAAATGAAAGATGTGTCAACTCTCGCGGTATATCGGATGAAAACCCGAACATAAATTTCATAGCCGATTCCGAATGGACGGTAGTATGATCTGTACTCGGGATACAACTCCACGTACCGCTTGAGTAAACGGAACTTTCTTTTGTTTTATGTTGCTTTGATATATTTATTATTCGTCATTTAAATTCCGCATGTTATTTGTATGCATGATGCAATCGAGCGCATTGGCTTAGTAAGTCGGATTAAAAGTCCCCTATTTGGAGGGGTTAAAACCCTTTACCACAATGCTTTGCCGCGCCGGTTGATGTGTGTTCGGTTGAATGTAAGATATGTTCAATCGGGCATACTAAGTTTGATATTATTGTCTTTATTCTTTGTATGCATGATGCGATCAAGCGCATGGGCTTAGTAAGTCGGATTAAAGGTCCCCTATTTGGAGGGGTTAAAATCCTTTACCACGATGCTTTGCCGCACCGGTTGATGTATATTCGGTTGAATGTATGATGTGTTCAATCGGGTATACGAAGTTTCATATAGTTATCTTTATCTTTGTACGCATTGTAATGAAAAGCGCATGGGTTTATTGTGTTGGACTAAAAAGGTTCTCCATTTGGGGGAAGAAAAGCCTAAAAGGCTACCTTTACCACGATATTTGCCGCGTCTTTCATATATTGGATGCATCACCTACCTTAGTCTTGGCTTAACGTAGTACAATTCATATATCCATGTTATGATAGCATTTGAGTATTATTTCTTGTGGTATATCGGATGGAAACCTAGACATAAATTTGGTAGCCGATTCCGAATGGACGGTAGTGCGGTCTGTACTTGGGATACAATTCCACGTACCACTTGGAAATTTCTCACATGTGTGTTTGTGTCCATATTAGTTATCTTCTTTTGCACTACGTCATAGCATGCTTACTTTAATGCCTAATGGCATCCTTAAGTGTCTTTTTGCATTATGTACTTAGTTGACCCTTTTATTTATGCATGGACATGTAATGGCTATTTGTTTATGCTTCCGTACGTATAAGTATGATATGTCTATGAAATCACATGTTCGCCATTATTTGATTCGCTTTTATGTGTGCTTGCGTGGTTAGTGTGTGCTTGTGTTTCCATGAATACAATATGCCAATGAAGTTGTATGTTCATTACTACTTTGACGTATTTTCAAGCATGCAATCTTAGATGTGAAATATATGCAAATTTAGGTGTAAGTTTTATTTTTGTGCATATGAATTTAGAAGCATGATACTCTTGGAAATAAGTGTTACTTAAGCTTGATTAAATTATTACACAAATCCTTTCATTACAAGTGACATAAGTAAGGGACCATTCCGAACCCAACGGTTTGAGGTCTTCCCTTGCGAGGGGTGAGTGCGGCCTTAAATCTCATTTTCCCGGTTCACACCGGGTGGTGACTCCATTATTCTCCGGTTTAGTCCCCCGTGGCTACTCCGTACTCCCAACCGGGCCGCGAGCCCGGGACAACATGCGTCGTCCAGTTTCTGTGTCCCACAGTCTGGCGACTCCACTGGGGATAGAGAATCGGCCCCAAAATATTGTCTTATAATGTTTGGATTTATGTTCTAATTGACCGTGTCTATAGTGGATAAAATGGGGGTTTAATCAAAGGCATTTTGAGGCTAGGTAATGGTTTGGTGTCTTCCTTCACTCACTACCTTTCTAGAAGGAAAAGCTGTGAAGGCACCTAGATAGCCATCTACTCGTAGCCTATTGTGATAGACTAATTTGGAGGACTCGTTGTTTATTCCTGACACCAAGCGATAAGAGCCTAAGAGGCTTGGGTATTTAAGTGAGCCTCGCTCCACCCTCCCTCTGGGGAATCTACAACGGGAAATTTATTTGACAGTCGGTCACACACCATAGCTCACTGGCACGTACCTTAGTGTATAAAAAAGGGTGCGCTCACTTGGCCGCTCGATCCCTTGATTGGGGAGACCTAGTTGTGGGCCATCCTTCGCCGGTGAGAGCCTTTGTCTACACTTTTGCGAACCCACCCATAGACTGGGGTTGTATGGTTAAAGTAACAATTATTTCCTTGAGTATGTGCTTGTGGACCATCCTCATTTGGATGCAGTTGGACTATTGTCAGAAATGCGAACTTGTTGGGCCATTTAAACTGGGGCGAGTTCGTACCTTATGACCATTAGGCCCAAAGCTTCTCAAATGTTGATGGGCCATTCTGTAGAAATTATTGTTTTATGTTTGCATTATCTTTCTTTTATGCTTGTGTTTGGGAACGTCGTCGTTTGGATCCATTTGGACCATTTGTCATGGGATATGGGCTTGTTGGGCCATTTAAACTGGGACAAGAACGTATTTTATGACGATTGGGCCAAAGGCTTCTAAGTGTTGATGGGCCACTTTGTGCTTGTGTTCGGAGCATTACCATTTGGATTTAGTTGGGCTCTTTGCCATGAGATGTGAACTCATTGGGCCATTTAAACTGGGACGAGTTCACTCCTGTGACAGTTAGCCCAAAAGCTTCTAAAATGATAACGGATCGATTTGTTTGAAAATTTTAGTTGATTTAGTATGTTATATATGTTACATGCATCTCATGCACCCCATACATACATACATCATGCTAACCTTTGTGTTCTGAAAGCCATCATAGATTCTCGTTGGGTTAGGGAAGAGGGAAGACTCACCAAAAGACCGGTAATATATATGAGTATATCCAATAATGAGGTATCCCGGATAGATCAGTTGGAAAATGGTTTCGCCAAGATTACCGAACAGTTACAAGCCTTGACCACTGCCATGGCAAATATGGCTGTACCCCGTGCTGGGGGAAATTCTGAGAATGTGAGGCGTGAGGAGCCTCTGAATGGGTTGGGGGATGATATCCCCACTTTTGATGATGACATGGCAGAGTATGCAACAGGCAAAGTGATTGGGTCTCAGGCAGAATTTCAGAAGCTTCGGGATCAGGTTGAGTCAGTTACCCGCAAGATGAGGGGTAAGAATGAGGATTTGCTAGATTATGAGGCAATGACCTTCGGAGAACAGCTGCCAGCTCAGTTTAAAATGCCCGACATGGCCAAGTTTAATGGGAATGGAGACCCGAGGGTCCATCTGCAGCAATATGTCTCAGTCATGAGTTCAACGGGCCTATCACAGCGCCAAGTCCAAAAAATGTTTGGGATGTCACTCGAGGGGGCACCTGTGGTTTGGTATCATAGCCTTAAGAAGAAGGTTAAGGAAGATTGGAAGGAACTAGCTGATGCTTTTCTGAAGCAGTATGTTACAGACTTAGAGATTGACTTGTCACTCCGTGATTTGGAGAACACTAAGCAGAAGCAAGAGGAAAGTTTCAAAGAGTATGTGGATCGCTGGAGAAGCCAGCTTTTGAAAATGCAGACTCGGCCTTCAGAGAAAGACCAAATTAAGATGATTATCAAGGGCACCAAGCCCTCTATTTATGGTAAGCTGAGGAGGATGACTTCGATGATTTCTGATTTTCGACAGTTGAGGGAAACCGTCATGGATATTGAGGAAGAGGAGGCTGAAAATAGAAAGTTTTATGGCCAGAATAAAAGAACTTTTAGGGGGCCTTCTGAGACCGAGCCCGCTACTGCTGAGGTCGCTACCGTCAGAAACAGGTAATTCTCCAACCTTGGTAGACCTTTGTCAAGGGTGTTTGAAAATTTACAGGGACAAGGACTCTTGAAACCATTAGAAAGCAAACAACTTCTACACCCTCCACCGCCACACATAAATATGAACCTTTATTGTCACTTCCACCAGCTACATGGCCATGACACCGACAACTGCACCCGCCTCAGGCATGAAATTCAAGATCTCATAGATTCCCATAAAATACCCAACCCATGAAAAGAACAACCCAACACAAATAGAAACAATCTACCAAACTACCACTCCGTTCCATCACCCACCTACATGATCAACTCTGGATTGCCCGAAACATTTGTCCTCCAAACCCTCAACCACCAAGCTTCTTACATAGATGACAGCGAAGAACCATAGGCCAAGGAAGAAGGCAATGCTGCGGATGATGGAGCTATTCCTCCTAGTCTATTTGATCCTGCATTTTTAATAAAGACATTGATTTAGTCTACCTGTTCGAACCATTTTCTTAAATGATAATAAAGATGTTCATTTCGCTGAATCTCTTCTGCAACATGAGTATATTTGAGAAAAGTATTCAACCTTGGTACTATGGAATCCAGTGATGAACACGGAGAACCCTCGAAATAAGCAAACAGAAAAGATAAGATAGACATTCAGAAATTGGGAAATAGAGGCAGTGAAAAAATCAGACTTGGAAGGGAATTAGTTCACCGAACCGATCAACGTAGACAGATTGAAGCAGTAGCTTGCCTGAGGAAAAGAAGACTGAGCAGTCACCAAGAGAATTGGCAGAAGACCTAACCCAACGGGATAGAAAATTCACTCATACATGCATGCATACACGTAACATATTTTGCATTCTTTTTTGTGTTTGTTTTGTTCTGTGTTCACAGGTTTCAAAGAAGAAAAAAAAGAAGCGGCAAAGACAAGCCAACTAGAATCAGCAACATATGAGTGTAGTTTCGAGGATGAGTCCCAGGGTTGAGGCCCATATCAGTTTCAGTCTTGGGGATGAGTCCTAGAGGCGAGGCCCACATCAGTATCAGCTAGGGGCGAGGCCCATATCAATATCAGTTGGGGGTGAGGCCCATATCAGTATCAGTTGGGGGCGAGGCCCATATCAGTATCAGTTAGGGGCGAGGCCCATATCGGTATCAATCTAGGGGCGAGGCCCATATCAGTATCACTTGGGGGTGAGACCCATGTCAGTATCAGTCTGGGGGCGAGGCCCATATCAGTATCAGTTGGGGGTGAGGCCCACATCTGCATCAGTTTGGGGTTGAGGCCCATATCAGTTTCAGTCTCGGGGATAAGTCCCAGGGGCGAGACCCATATCAGTATCAGTTTGGGAGCAAGGCCCACATCATCAATATCAGATTTGAGGATGAGTCCCAGGGTCGAGACTCACATCAGCGTTAGCATCAGATTTGGGGGATGAGTCCCGGGGCGAGGCCCACATCAGCATCAGTTTTGGGGATGAGTCCCAGGGTCGTGACCCACATCATCAGCAGTTTCGGGGATAAGTCCCATGGGCGAGACCCATATCAGTATCAGTTGGGGGCGAGGCCCATATCAGTATCAGTGGGGGCGGGGCCCACATCAGCATCAATCTGGGAGCAAGACCCACATCATCATCAGAATTTGTCTTGCCGGATATGGCACTCTGGGGGCGAGGCCCACACCTTTATCGGTATCAGTTTAGCCGGGAATGGCACTCCAAGAATGGAAACACAGTTCGAGAATGAACAAACCGGGAATGGCACTCCAAGAATGGAAACACAATTCGGGAATGGACAAGCCGGGAATGGCACTCCAAGAATGAAAACACAGTTCGAGAATGAACAAGCCGGGAATGGCACTTCAAGAATGGAAACACAGTTCGAGAATGAACAAGCCGAGAATGGCACTCCAAGAATGGAAACACAGTTCGAGAATGAACAAGCCGGGAATGGAACTCCAAGAATGGAAACACAGTTCGAGAATGAACAAGCCGAGAATGGCACTCCAAGAATGGAAACACAGTTCGAGAATGAACAAGCCGGGAATGGCACTCCAAGAATGGAAACACAGATCGAGAATGAATAAGCCGGGAATGGCACTCCAAGAATGGAAACACAGTTCAAGAGTGAACAAGCCGGGAATGGTACTCCAAGAATGGAAACACAGTTAGAGAATGAACAAGCCGGGAATGGCACTCCAAGAATGGAGCAAGGTTCGAGAATGGACCGCATCACAGTAACGGTTCGAGAATGGACCACCTCTCATCGAAACGGTCCGAGAATGGACCACCTCTCCTCAACTTGGTTCGAGAATGGACCACCTCACAACAAAATCGACTCAACACAACAATAAGTTAAGCAACAGCTGGCGAGCCAGGTAAGTGAAAATGCATTGCATAACTTTGATAGGATTGTCACTGTTACATATTACACAAGTCCCATCAAAGTGGGGGCGACTGTAGGCACTGCATTTTTGCATATAAATCCCGATGATGAGTCTCATTTGGAGGCACTACCTTTTAAGTCGCGGAAGCCGCGAGAAACGGACGTCGGAAGGGAAAAGATGGAAATCGGTACTTTGTCGAATTTGACTCGCTTGTTTAGCTTCGGGCTCGCTGGTGGACCTCCGTTTTAAAACACACCCCAAGCCCATCTCACCCAAGCCCAATCCAATAAATAATTAAAATCTTTAAAATACTTGTCACAAATTAAATTAAATTAAATTAAAGTTAACTAATTTAAAGTAAATTAAAATAAAATTAAATTAAATTAAAATCCAACACAAATTAAAATCCAACACAAATTAAATTCAAATTCAAATTAAATTCCAATTTAAATTAAATTAAAACAAATTAAATTTAAATTAAATCTAATTAAATCTAATTCCAAAATTAATTAAATCACCAACCAATTTTAAATATATCATTTCCTAAATTAAAATCAATCATAACCAATTAAAATATTGACTTCCTAAATTGTATTCCTAAACCAAGCCAATCAAATATTCAACCTTCCTAATTCACCAAAATTTATCCCCCAATCAAATATATATTTTCCTTTTGTGACACTAATTAGATATTACAAATCCCTATCCATGCAAACCCTAATTGACAACTATAAAACACACACTAAATCAACCCTAAGAGCTCTCATTCACACTCTCTAAGACACGACAACAAACACAACAAAAAAATGAAACACAAACCCTAACCCTTCAGCACATCCCTTCTCTCCATAACGTCACGCGTAATCAGCCCTCATAAACCATTCACAACAAACACAGCCAACGTAGCCACCCTAGCCACGCCATTCATCAGCTCCAAATACACGCACATGGCCTAGACTGCCTTCACACTTCACGCCCAGCACCTGCACTCATTATCTCTCACATCACTAATACACCTTGATTCAAACAGCCTTCACGCAGCATGAACCCAAACAGCCTTCACGCACAACTGACCTGCCTTCATCTTGCCAGGCCTTCAACCTCAACACGTAACAAACCACAAACCCACGTTAACAGCCTCATCTTATAAACCAGTGCGCATAAACCACCTCTGCCTCATGCTAAATCATCAACAAACCAGCCAACCATCAAACCTGCAAACAGTCCAGTTCACGCACCCATTAATCACGTAGTACATACCACTTTGCTCCACGCCTGCCCCCAGAATATCGACGCACACTGACCTTCACACATAAGCCACAAAGAAGCCTTGAACTACCGCAAAACCAAGCCCACTGCACGCTGAAACCTAGCCCCATTGCACGACCAAAACACAGCCTCTAACTACCCATGACAACAGTCCCAAAATCTGCCTTAAAATCAGCCAACAAACCGAGAAAAAAACATCCCAAAACAGCCGTGAAAACACAGCCTCAAACTGTCCAGAACTGTCCCAAAACTGCATCCAAAAATATTCCAGAAACCGCCCCAAACGGTGACAAAAACTGCCCCCGAACAGCCTTCCAAAATTGCCAAAACAGTTCCCGAACATACCTGAAACAGTAAGCAGAGAATACAGGAAAAACAGCAGCAAAACAGAAGTAAAACAGCAAGCAAAACAACAAAACAGTGAGCTAAGACGCTAAACCAGTGAACCGGAAGAGTTACGGAGCGATAGCCCTTCCAACGACCGTGAAACACGAGTCCGAAAGTCGACATAAAAGGTTAGACCTGAGGGTATTTTTTTCACACTTGTTTTCAGTTGTATTTTTATTATTTATTGAGTTTCGTTTGCATGATTATTTTTGAGTGAAGCATGTTGTGGCCCTTGAATAGATAGAAAGTGCATGAATTGTGAAATATTGTATGTTGTGGCCTTGGAATAAAATGAAAGATGTGTCAACTCTCGCGGTATATCGGATGGAAACCAGGACCAAAATTTCATAGCCGATTCTGAATGGACGGTAGTATGATCTATACTCGGGATACAACTCCACGTACCGCTTGAGTAAACGGCACTTTCTTTTGTTTTATGTTGCTTTGATTTATTTATTATTCGTCATTTAAATTCCGCATGTTATTTGTATGCATGATGCAATCGAGCGCATTGGCTTAGTAAGTCGGATTAAAGGTCCCCTATTTGGATGGGTTAAAACCCTTTACCACAATGTTTTGCCGCGCCGGTTGATGTGTGTTCGGTTGAATGTAAGATATGTTCAATCGGGCATACTAAGTTTGATATTATTGTCTTTATTCTTTGTATGCATGATGCGATCGATCGCATAGGCTTAGTAAGTCGGATTAAAGGTCCCCTATTTGGAGGGGTTAAAATCCTTTACCACGATGCTTTGCCGCACCGGTTGATGTATATTCGGTTGAATGTATGATGTGTTCAATCGGGTAAACGAAGTTTCATTTAGTTGTCTTTATCTTTGTACGCATTGTAATGAAAAGCACATGGGCTTATTGTGTTGGACTAAAAAGGTTCTCCATTTGGGGGAAGAAAAGCTTAAAAGGCTACCTTTACCACGATATTTGCCGCGTCTTTCATATATTGGATGCATCACCTACCTTAGTCTTGGCTTAACGTAGTACAATTCATATATCCATGTTATGATAGCATTTGAGTATTATTTCTTGTGGTATATCGGATGGAAACCCATACATAAATTCCGTAGCCGATTCCGAATGGACGGTAGTGCGGTCTGTACTTGGGATACAATTCCACGTACCTCTTGGAAAAGTGCTCACTTGTGTGTTTGTGTCCATATTAGTTATCTTTTTTTGCACCACGTCATAGCATGCTTACTTTAATGCCTAATTGCATCCTTAAGTGTCTTTTTGCATTATGTACTTAGTTGACCCTTTTATTTATGCATGGACATGTAATGGCTATTTGTTTATGCTTCCGCACGTATAAGTATGATATGTCTATGAAATCACATGTTCGCCATTATTTGATTCGCTTTTATGTGTGCTTGCGTGGTTAGTGTGTGCTTGTGTTTCCATGAATACAATATGCCAATGAAGTTGTATGTTCATTACTACTTTGACGTATTTTCAAGCATGCAATCTTAGATGTGAAATATATGCAAATTTAGGTGTAAGTTTTATTTTTGTGCATATGAATTTAGAAGCATGATACTCTTGGAAATAAGTGTTACTTAAGCTTGATTAAATTATTACACAAATCCTTTCATTACAAGTGACATAAGTAAGGGACCATTCCGAACCCAACGGTTTGAGGTCTTCCCTTGCGAGGGGTGAGTGCGGCCTTAAATCTCATTTTCCCGGTTCACACCGGGTGGCGACTCCATTATTCTCCGGTTTAGTCCCCGTGGCTACTCCGTACTCCCAACCGGGCCGCGAGCCCGGGACAACATGCGTCGTCCAGTTTATGTGTCCCACACCGTGCCTCTGCTGTGAGTCGAAATATATTCATGGGGTTCTCTTCCCATTATGGAATTCAATTTAATTATTGAATTCTCGTTTTTCGTTGGGGATTACGGTATTACGTAAAATAGTGGGAGACACTGCTAAGTTTAAAAATTCTTTAACTTAGGCAGTGTGTATTATTATGGAAATAGCCGCTTGTTTGTTTTCCTTAATCTATATTAGATAGAATTAAACTTTTAATTCACTGCACACATATTTTGATATGTTATCTGACTTGGCTCTTGGTTGCAGTTATTCTAGAATATGTTCTAGATACTACTAGACTAGGATATTATTAGATTGGTCTAAACCATCAGGAACTATTGTTCCGATTTTCTTCAAAAATCAAGATGGTTAATGACTTAGTTTCTAAGTCATGATAGATAATCTAGATAGATATCTCTTTTAGGATATATTAATTTAGAGAGAATAGTTTCTTATGCAGTAAGAATTGACTTGAATTAGTTCATGTCTCGAGATTCTTGACTGTTATTAAGAAAGCCCCATTAGGTATTTGTTTATCTAGTAATGACGTTTCTTAGCTTTAATGACCTATAGAGGCAATGTGTCTGACATAATTTGCTAATCAATTATTTGCAATTGTTGTGAATAGTTGAATGCAAATAGTAAAGCTAAAGAAAGGAGATGTGTATAGTTGTGTATAAAAAAATATTGATTTTCATAATACTACAACTATAAGTATTGGATACCAGATCTCTCGTCTAGTTATTTAAAATATTAGTTAACGATTGTTTTTATATTTGATATCGGAACTTGCGACTATTAGATAATTACTTGTTCTTTATAAATAATTGTTATATATTTTAAATATAACTAGTAGTGTCATTGACGTAGAGATAAACATTAAGAAAAATTATTCGGTAAAGTAAATAATTTAGAACGGTGTTTTATGAGATTTTATCACTTAAGCATTGGATGCTTATTCCGTATGGTAAATGATGGTTTGATACGAGATCACACCACATATCCTTATCCATTTAATGAATATTGTATTCAGGAAGGTGATTAAAATCTCGTTTAACCAATGATTTGTCATTTGACCACCAGATTTATTAAATTGATACATTATATGTATTTATTTTAATGAATTGTAATTGCTTAAGGTAGTTTTCTTTACTTCGTAACTTAGTTTATGAATTTTCATAACTTAGTTACATGTTTCTGAATGAACACATATTGAACGTCTTGAAAGTATCAAGAACTTTCAATCTGTTCTGATGAAACGTAGGTTGAACATTTTTGACTTGTTCAAATATATTCAATCTCAAGTTTTATGAGAACTATATCCTTAAAATTCATTACATGTCTTTGAACTTTTCAAAGATCTTTGATACGATCAAACATATGAATTTAATGCAATTAGTTCTAAGATTATTCAGTGAATATGATTCTTATTCAATATTATTCTTCCAAGATTCCATCTTGATGGAATTGAGTAGTGAGAGTAATTGAATCTTATATGATTTGATTCGTTTGATATTGAATGTTACCGAATTAGTTTCAATACTCTTGGGGTTATGCTCCAGTAACACTAATCTATCTCTTTAATTAATATTCCATTATTTTCTACAGTTGCATATATGATATGTATAGGTAGAAAATCTGAATCTTGAAAAGTTTGAGATTTGAATATTTCTTTTATATAATAGTTATATAATGGAAATTACTTATGCCTTGGAGGTATAAGTAAAGTTTTATCATTTATTCTGTTTAATAGAATATTGTATTCTATTTGATAGAATATCTTTCCTACGATCCTAAGTAATAAAATCGTTTTATCACGTGGTGTGTAACATCATATGTTAACAATTGTAGAAAAGACTTGACTTATTGAAGTCAAATGTGATAATGATAAATTATAAATGGAACTACGTAATTAATAAGATGAAACAACCCTTATACATCTTCTATATATGTCTAATACGATATCAGAATCATTTACGAGTATTTGATACATAATGGTTCTGTTGTTTTCTTACCGAAGAAAATTATCCTATAACTTATAATGGAAGCGATATTTGATATCGATTCCGGAAGTTCATCATTGAACCATAGATCTAAGATTGTTCGTAGCTTCCTACGATCAAGTTTTGAACTTGATTAAGCTTTAATTATGAATTAGTTCATGATTTGAGCTAATTGTTTGCGCAGCAAAAGCATGTGAGCTTATTAAAGATTTGACCTTTATAGTATGATAGTGAGAAAAGTTATACTCAGCAATCTATTGTAGATTCTGAGGAAACTTGTCTCTAGTCACACTAATTGCCCAATTAAAGATATATTGGTTAATGTTGATATTAAACTGTACATTTTAGCTAAAGAATGTAAAGTGGCGTTTTTGAATGACTTATTCAAATAAGATATCAGTTGTGATTTCTTTGTTTGAAGAGTTCATTCTGGAATGGCCCTAGAGTTTGTGTTCTGTTGAGATCGCAGTTTAGTGTGCTAGCTTATAGAGCCTATTGTAGACTCGGATAAGTCTTCCAGAAATTCGTGTTCTCTATTTTTGATATCAGTCAGATTGTCTGATCTTGTCAAAGTATAGAGAATACATATGTGATATATATCCTAACAATATTATTATTATTATAGTAATAATGAGATGTTTGTAAGATAAAAGGTTTACTAAGTCTTCTTTACTCCGTGAAAGCAGTGGGAGTAGTCTCTGTTATATTTGATATAAAGTTTTATATAAGATATAAAACTAAGAGACTTGTGAGATACTCATATTAGTCGTGCATTATATATGATCTAATAAAAGACAAAACAAAGCTATCTGTATGACAGTTAGTATAACTGTTTGACAGTTAATGTGTGTCTTGTATATAGTATTCATCTTTCGTAAATGATGATTCCCTTTTCGAAAGAAATATTGATTAGAATGTCTAATCAATCTTATGTATCATTTGATGATGACATAATGAATACTTTCTTATATGCGATTAAAGATATCGATTTAATCGTATTTGTTACGAGTTATTTTGATATCATATAGACCATATGATGGATCTTGAAACACGTTCTTTGTGATCTTTGAGATATTAAGAACGAGTTTCTAATTCATGGAGAATACAGTCTGCAACCATTAGGGTCATATTAGTTTTGAGACTAATTATGATGTTAGATAGTCTACGTCATAAAGAGTCACAAAAGATGCAGTGGGAGTCTCACGAAGGATTCTACTATTCAGTGGAATTAGATGCAACTTATGAAGTATTGACTTATGAAGTTGCATAGTGACCTTATAAATTAGAAGTTTTATATTGGTGTTGTGCTTGCGGTTGTCCACATAGTATTTTGGATTTAATCCCTAAATACTTGGACAAATGAGTAGTTGTAGCACAATACTGATGTAGCATCAGAGTCATATTAATGTATAATTTAGATTCTACATTTGTTTGACAAACTCAATATGTCATAGCAGAACTGCTTCTTGTTCCCTACCTCTTGAGTACTGGGTGAGCTTCTGAGGGCCATGTGCATACGATACACATTGAGATGTGTATATGATATTGTGGATTGACACTAGAGCAAGTGGGAGAATTTATTGGGGTTGGTGCTCATAGCGCCAATCCGGACCGTATTTATGTCTGATTCATGAATACGAACATCCCATTTTCAATAATATTACTTATTTATGGTTGCACCTCTTATTTTATATACGTATTCGATCTGATTACGATTAGATTGAAACTAAATATGGTTTAGTGATATGTATATATTAGATAAAGGCCCGATAACATATAATGCAGTACACAGTTACAAAGGTAGTTTGTAATTGACATTGGGAAGTGTCACTGCTAAATGTATATTATCAAATATAGTTCCTGGTCAAGATTCACTAACACGGGTCGGTTAGTCAAATCCGTTGAGACCAGTACAAGTCGTATATCGAGACTTGGTCCGATGGTTTATCCCAATAAACCGTGAGTCTATGGAGACTCGTATAGACGTGTAGGTGCTTATAATAGATAAACATTGAACGACTCACCGAAGATTCTTAATGGATGGTACACCAACGTCAATAAGAATCTTCTCGGGTTGAGTAGCATAGTGGTCCTTCGACTTGAGATACCATTGTGGATGTATGAGACATCCTCCACACTTAGATGGCAGTCACGTCACCGATCTATTTAGATCAGACCTCCGCATGTGTTCGTTGGGTATGGACCGATCCTCATGATATCTTGTGTGTGTCAAGATAGGATCCGTCAGTTCTGAGTACAGAGCATAGGTAGTCCATATGTGATTAGCAATCAGTTAAATCTATGGCCATAGTATAGTTCGGAAATCAGTTCCGAATGTTATTTATAGATTGCTAATAGAAACGTCGACATGATATACCTATAGAGATTTGACGTTTACATCTATATCTCTGGGATTATCCGGATACCTGTGACGGAGGGATTATACGTATGCAATGACCTCGACCTGTATGATTCCGCTAGTTTATCCGTGGTCGTCATAATTTATGGATGGGTAAATTATGGACACGAAATTGGATTTTGTGTGACGGATATGTCTGAATCTAGAGAGTTTCACTAATGAAATATACTCGTAGAGCACTAGGCAGCAAAATTTATAAATAATACTGATTATTTATAAGTCGTTTAAAGGTTAAACGAAAATACATGCGAAGGACCTAATAGTCATTTCTTAATTATTGTGTATTTGTACTTAATGATAGATTTTGTTAATACACATTAATTAAATGTCAATTGTGATATTTGACATATATCATAAATATATATATATATGGATATTTAAAGTAAATTAATACATATATTTAAAATATTTGTATTTAAATAATTATTTAATTATTTAATTGTTAAATAATTAAATTAATTAAAAATATAATATCCTAAGTTTGTGATATTTTTGGAAATGCTTTAGTTACCATTGTTGACTTGTTTGGAATCATTAAAGTGTAATGATAAAAAGCAAATGCAAGTTGATTAAAGCTTTAAATGAAACAAAGTAAAAATATCTAGATATTTTTATTTATTTTGCTTCCAATTTCAGCCAAGGGCTATTTTTGTGAAGTATATATGTGTTTTGTTTCATTTTTAGGGTTTAATAAGTTCATTTGAAACCAAAAATAAACATAAAGAGAGTTGAGAGCAAAGTTTGAAGGCTAAAGGGAAAAGGCTTGAAAAAGCTTGTTTTTGTAATTCTTTCTTTAATGTCTTCAACATTAAATATGTTTCTAACATGATTAGCTTCATTTTGTGATGCTTTGATGTTATCTCTACTCTTATAGTTTGTGTTTATATGGTTTTGAACTTGAATGGAAGTTTGATGCATGTAAGTAAGCTTGAAATGGTTTCAAAGCTTCACTTTTGATTTTTAGAAAATCAAGTTGCCATTCTAGAGTTGGTAAGCCACTCCTTGGTGACCTAAAATTGTTCTAGAGTTGTTTCAAAGTGGTGAGGCTAGATTGGTGAAGTATTGAATGGATTAAAGTGTTGGATTTTAAAGATTTTGTAAAATTGGACAATTTGGTGAAATTGAAAATTAGGGTTCATAACCCTCTCCAAATTTGTGGCTTTTCATATATGTGATGTATTATGGTATGAATATGATGCATGTAAAATTTTAGGTTAATTGCATTTGATCTTGGCAAGTTTTGAACAAAAGGGACCAAATTGCAATTAATTGGAATTTTGGGGTGGTCACGGCAATTGCTCAAAAAGTTGGGGATTTGTGTGAAATCTGATTTTGATGTATTAGATGTGTTGAAAATATTTTAGAAATGATTTAGAATCATCCAAAATTGTATTTGACGACTTTGGACTAAAATAATCAATTTACAAAGTTTTGGGGCAATTCGGTAATTACCAAGAAATTTGATCTCTTGTGTAATTTTTCAGAATTGATAATTGGATAATTAAATATAAATTTTTATTTAATTGATCCAAGAAAAATTTTGAAATCGGAAATTTTGATTTTCCACTATTCCGCTGCGTTACCGATATTCCCCTTAAAACCCCATCAGGGTGTGGGCCAAGGTATACTAGAAAGATGGATTAGAAATTCGAAATAATAAAGAAAAGAAAAATATTTTTTTCTTCATTTATTTTAAGGAAAAAATTAGGGATGTGCAAACCCAACCTGACATGCGGGTCAATTTGCTTGTCAACCAGCAACCCATGCAGATTATGTGCGAGTTGGGTTGGATTGGAAAATTAACCCAATCCATTTGGGTTGAAAATTCTCAACTCGTATGGGTTGCGAGTTGAGTCATATGAAATTTTTTTAACCTGGCCCAACCCGCAAACTCGCATATATTTATAAATAATTTCTTTTTTATTTCTTTTGACATATTTAACCCTAACAATAACATTATAAAAGAAACAAATCAAAAACATATGATATTGGTCAAGCTGCTGATGTTTTAACATTGTACTTAGTGTGATTAATTATTTATTAATTATGTATTTGGATTATGTAACTTAGTGAAATTGATTATGTATGATATTTTAACATTAATTCAAGCCCATCTCTATTTTCACACAGACCAAATCTTCAAGCCCATGTAACCCTCATTTGCAGATTATATAACGCTTGCAAGTTCGCTAAATGAAAAATGTATTGAATTATATTGTAACTGATGTTAATCTTCGGTGTTCGATTGTAAATTTAATTTCTTTGATTGAGAATGGTAGTGAGCAGCCTAAATTTATTGAGTATTTATGTAATATGATGTTTAGAGTGTATGCTGATAATAAATTGTTTAAGGACGCTTTTGGGTTTTTTTATATATGAAAAGAAGTGGGTTAAAATTTGATGAAAGGTCTAGCATGGTGTTTTTGCTTGCTTTGAAGAGATGTAATAATATCGACTTGTGTTTCGATTTTTTCCGGAAAATGGTTGAGGCCAATGTGGAGATTACTGTTTATTCCATGTCCATTATAATTGATGGGCTGTGTGAGAGAGGAGATGTTAAAATGGCTAGAGATTTAATGGATGAAATGGTTGTTAAAGGATTAAACCCAACCTTTATACTTATAATGCGCTTTTAAATGGGTGTATTAAGGAAAGGATTTGTGGGTGTCAATGAGATGTTGAGCTTGATGCAGAGGGATCAAGTGGCTTATAATGCAGTTACATACACGCTTTTGATTGAAAGGTATGGTAATTCAGGCAAGATGGTTGAAGTTGAGAAGGTGTTTGGTGAAATGCGTGAGAGGGGTAGAAGCAGATGCTCGTGTGTATACGACGATTATTAGTTGGAATTGTAGAGTAGGAAATTTGAGAAGAGCTTTCGCTCTATTTGATGAGTTAACTGAGAGAAGCATTATTCCGAATTCTCATATTTATGGGGCTTTGATTTCTGGTGTTTGCAAGGCTGGGCAGATGAGGGCAGCTGAAATGTTGGTTCAAGACATGCAAAGACAAGGGATTGATGTGAATGAAGTGATATTCAATACTCTTATGAATGGGTACTGTAAGAAGGGTATGATAGATGAAGCTTTAAAGGTGTTCGCGCTCATGGAAAATAAAGGTTTTGAGTCTGGTCCTGTTGTTTATAATACAATTGCCAGCTGGCTGTGTAAATTGAAACGATTCGGGAAAGCAAAGGAGTGGTTGTTCACTCTGATAGAAATGGGTCTCCCTATAGATACGGTGAACTTCACTACTTTGATTGACATATGTTTCAAGGAAGGGAACCTAGAGGAGGCAAAATGGGTATTTGAAGATATGAAGATCAAGGGAGTGAGACCTAATGCTTATACTTACAACACTCTGATTCATGGTTACAGCAAGAAAGGGAATATGAAGGAAGTTTATAGGCTAAAAAGTAAGTTGGAAGCCAATGGGATGATCCCAGATGTGTACACATACACATCACTTATACATGGTGAATGTGTATTTGGAAAGCTAGATGAGGCAGTAAACTGTTTAATGAAATGATTCAAAAGGGTTTAGTTCCAAATGCAGTCACTTACACAGCCATGATCTCAGGTCTGTTTAAGGAGGGGAGAACAGATGAAGCTTTTAGATTGTACGATGAAATTGTTAGTGTTCCTAGAACATGCCAAGATCATCTAAGAGTGATTTGTGTGTGAAGAAACCAAAGAAAGTTGCGGAAATACTCACTTTGATTAGATGAAGTTCAAGACTTCTTCTCCTTTGTTGGAAGCTCCAAGCCTTCAAATTAAATTCCAAACTCATGGATTGGTTTCCCTATCACCTCCTTTTGACTCTTAATGTGCTAGCAAGTAGAATTTTCGCAACAAAAATTCCAAAAGAAAGAGCATGAAAATCGGCCATGGAGGGAGAGAAGAGAGAGAGATGAGTGAATAGTAGTGTCTAACAAAACTAAACTAATTTTCCAAAAACCACTTGCCTTTTAATATTTTCCAAAAACAAAAATTAAGTGTGTTGGAAAAATGCATTAAATGCATCCAACTACTTACATCAACAAATGACTAGTGATGTGAGTCAAGTTGATGTAAGTTAGTGGGTCCCACCACATTGAATTCAAAATTCAAGTTGGTCCACACAACACACTTTGTGCCCGATTTCGTTTAATCCGACTAAACGAATTTTCCGTCGCGACGTAATAAATCCAATTTAATTAAATAAATAATAATGTCTCGCAAAATTATTACGGAAGTCGCTTACGAATTAATTCTAAAATAATTCGTTCGCTTGAATTAAAATCCAATTTTAATTCCGCGTTGAAATCTAATTTCAATTAATATATCTAATATATTATTTTAACCCATTAAATAAATTAAATAGAAAAATCCAATTTAACTATTAAATTTATTTTACCGATTAATTCCAAATTAACCGCGTTCTCTCCTCTCGACGAATTTAATCCCAGATAAATTCCCTACGCAATTAATCCCAGATTAATTCGAAATCTGTCAATTAATCTCAGATTAATTCTTGTCGTAATTAATCCCAGATTAATTTTCTCTTTCATAATTAATCCCAGATTAATTCTTGTTCGAGTCAAATCTCATCGGTGAATCTTTGGGAAGCGACCCAAGAGATCCATGGATATGTTGGCAGTAAATACGGTCATCGGACTATCCGAATACGTGCGTACCCGATACCACTTTCTTACCGATTTACAAGACATGGTTGGCTTCTAGAAAAGCACCGTGCCTACCCAATTCTCCAGAAATATTCTTTTCAGGGATATATAATCTTTGTCAGGCGTAACATACGTAGTATTGCGTATTACTATCTAGTATCGGATGTTACATGCTAGGCTTGAGGTTGGAATTGTGTCTGCCCCGTACGAAGCATATATCGGGTTTCTGGTAACTAGTCTCTATAATCGGATAATGACCTAGTCATATTATCCCGATGACTGCAGTACTTAAGAGTACTAGTTCCGTATCCCACGTGATCATCATCTCCATATGACTGAAATGATACTTTCATCTTGACATCACACCCAATACACTACGATTCTCAGTATACCCAGAAGAGGCGTACACAGAACCTGTTAAAGCCTCGGACGACCAAAACCAAAGTATACTGATTGTCGCAAGTATTAGCGATACAAGTCTCAGGTTAAGACCAAATACACCTACCCTGATTCGGATTCCCATAGACACATAGTCATACTACCATAGGATTCTGAGGGGTCTATCCAGAGCGAAGCTGTTTCCGTACCATCGGTAAACAGAACCTCCTATTATACTTGCATAAATATCCAATACCCAAATATATGAGAACTATGCCGTTACGCTTCCATAACACGCACAAGTGTAATACTAGCCTATTCCGCATTATCGATGTCCAGTCTCGATAATACTACGACTAGGGATATTTAATGATCAAACCTTACGTGGATTAATATTGTCTCATATCTTATTAATCCGATACTAATCATATGAACTTTTATCATTTATATATCTGAGTAATCCAATTACAAATGATAAAAGAACAATTTCATTTGTCACATAGTTAATTTGTACAACAACACCATGTTCTGTACAAATAGTGATGTTATGGGTCATAATTGTCCAACAGAAATGATCGTGTCTGGCCTTACACCTGATCACATACTGTGTTCTTTACTTGCTGGCCTTCATACTGCAAGATCTTAGCTCTAAAGGGTTCTCAAAATAAGATATTTTTACGTAGAAATTCCATAAAAATGTAGATGCAAAGAAGCTAATTCTTCATTGAAACACATGCAAGGATAAAATAAATGACGTAGAAGGTAATTCAATTACATATTATTTATATATTCCACTGCATTAGAACATTGTTAAATGATACAACTTTGGTGCATTTGAAACCTTATGGAGGCTAGTTCATGACCTTAAAGCTTAAAGTCATTTTACAAGATAAATACAAAACAGTTATGTCTTATATTTCTAAATAAGCAAATCTGCATATCCATCAACTGCCTCGCTCCCTAGGCACTGCTTGAGCCTGTACAAAGCTCGACTCTCTAGCAGCCTCACTCTTTCCTTAGATAATCCAAATATATTGCCTATTTCAGATAGTGATTTTGGATTTCCATCTGCCAAATCTTAGCCTTATTATACGCCTTTCTTTTGATTGAGAATACTCACAAGATTGTGAATATGCTGCCTCATCAATTGCTTTTGCACATTAATGTCGGGATCTCAACCCGAGTGTCTACAATAATCTCCTGCAAGTGTAACAAAATAAATGTATAATTCTCTACATATAATACTCGTATTTATAATGCTCGTATTTATTTTCACCAGACAAAGTTAGGAGGATTGATTCGATTGAAATGTAAGTTAATAAAAAGGACATCCAGAAGACAAAAACTAAAAGTGTGGTTGAATCTACACCTCAAATAACTTTGATGCCCATTAACCGTTACTTTTGGGATTTAACAATGGTATTATAAAATCAATTATAACAAGTATTCATTAATAACCAAAATAAGTTGCAACATAAGCCGCTGTCTGTTCTTTAATCAATTATGAAAACAATTTAAATTTATTTATGAAATTCTTGCCACACAAGTGGTTATAACTGGGTTATTAAACACCACAGAACCATTTGCAACAAATATGTGCCATCCCTATTCAATATTAGATTACCATGTTCAGATCATCAGATATCCAAATTTGCTAACAAATTAATTGTACAAAACATGCAATAGAAACATGAGACTTTACAATAAAGTAACGAAGACATAATATAACATTATTTTGAGTTGGTCAATATATTCCAGATTCTCCGAAGCCTCCCATACGACTTTCATGATCATAAACAAGTATAATTAGGTAATACCAGATAATAACAAAAGAAACATTCTTCCACGATCATAAACGAGTACATTGGTTTGCAAGAGAGTGGCATTCTTGTCATGAACATCAACCTTTCCAGCTTCTCAACGGTAATTCCAACACGTTTTGCCAATTCTTCTTTCTTTGGAGAATGATTTCATTATTGAATACATAATCTCTTTGCTTACAGTACTTGCTCACAAGGGTATACATATTCTCCTGCAAATATTAAATAAATTCCATCACAGGGATATTAATTAAATGTTATGTTATTATTATGTTTTTTCACAATTATCCAGACATATTTATGTATGAAATATTAAAGTTAATTTGTCGCGAAGTTGTTTGAGAAGAGAACTTACATTTTATAAATGCCAAATCAAACAAAACCAAACAATAACATTCCATTTCTATCCCGGTATTCTACTTGCAATTTAAAAAAATAATAATAATAATGTAAAAGAGTAGATGACGGATCAAGAACAACAATTTGATCATTTGGTTTTCTAAAAGTTCAATATAACAGTAAATGTTGTGATTCTCTAATGTGTTTGAGGAAAAACCGAATTTGTTTCTATTACTCCAAGAATAAAAATACAAAGTATTAAACTATACAAAAATGAAAAACCTCACTACACTCTTTCTTTACAAACGTTGGGATGATATAAAAATGAATTCAAGCTCCATTTTATAGGACAAAAGCGTGTGCTAAAGGTGTTTTGTTTGGTTACTCCATTGTCAACATGCACCTAAAGTTGCATGGCAACTTCCTCTTGGATGCATGGAAGCTTCCCATGCAGCAGCTGGATTCATTACAATTCTCCCCCTCCAGCTGCCTCTGAAGCAATTGTCATCTCATAGCTATCCCGGCTATGTCTCTGCATAATTCTAGCTTGTCTCGAGTAACCCTTTTGTTAACATGTCAGCTGGATTCTCATATGTATGTATCTTCACTAGTCTCAGCAGTTGTTGATCCATTACCTCGCGTATCCAATAATAGCGAATATCAATGTGTTTCGTCCGGGAATGATACATTGAGTTTTTTCTCAAGTCCAGAGCACTCTGACTGTCGCAATGTATCTTGTACTCTGTCTACTTGATCCCTAATTCTTGGAGAAAGAGCTTTAGCCACAAATTTCTTTTGCTGCCTCAACTATAGCGATGTACTCAGCTTTGTTGTGGATAATGCAATACACCTCTGCAATCTTGACTGCCATGACATATCTTCCCCTGCAAAAGTGTAGATGAAACCTGATGTAGATTTCCTACCATCAAGATCTACTGCCATATCTGAATTTATATACCCTTCCAAGATCGGATCAGCTCCCCTGTAGCACAGACGAAACCTTGATGTACCCTTAAGGTATTTGAGAATCCTTTTGACTGCCTCCCAATGTTGCTTTCCAGGGTAGAGAGAAAATGGCTCACTACACCCACAGTGTGTGCAATATCTGGCCTGGTACATAATACATAAGGCTTCCAACAGCTGAAGAATATGGTATTGCTGATATCTCATCTATCTCTTTCTTAGATGAGGGACACAAACTCTTGTTCAGTTTAAAATGGTGCGCTAGTGGAATGCTGACTGGTTTGGTTTTCTGTATATCAAATCTTCTGATTATCCGTTCAATATAACTCTCTTGTGAAAGCCACAACTTCTTGTTCTGTCTGTCACGAACAGTCTCCATTCCCAAAATTTGTTGAGCTGGTCTTAAATCTTTCATGTCGAAAGATTTAGAGAGTTTCTTCTTCAGCTGGCTAATCTTCGCTGCTTCTTGTCCAACAATCAACATGTCATCCACATATAGTAGAAGAGCGACGAAATTTCCATCTGGAAACCTCTGGATGTATACACACTGATCTTCTGCAGTTCTTTTGTATCCTTGACCTACCATGAATGAGTCAAACTTCTTGTACCACTACCTTGGTGCTTGTTTAAGCCTTTACAAGCTCTTTTTTAGCTTGCAAACAAGGTTTCTTTTCCTGAAACCTTGAATCCTTCTGGCTGCTCCATGTAGATTTCTTCATTCAGATCACCATGAAGAAATGATGTTTTGACATCCATCTGTTCAAGCTCCAAGTTCAATCTGGCTACCAACCCTATGATGACTCGGATTGAAGCCATTTTTACCACTGGTGAAAAGATCTCATCAAAGTCAATTCCTTTTTCTATAGGAATCCTTTGACTACTAGCCGAGCTTTGTGTTTCACCATTTTTCCTCTACCATCTTTCTTGAGCTTGAACACCCATTTTTTCTTCAGTGCCTTCATTCTATGTGGGAGCTTGACTATCTCATAAGTATTGTTTTTCTGCAGAGATTCCATTTCATCCTACATTGCGTGCATCCATTTGTCTTTGTTAAGGGTGGAAAAATGAATCAACGAATCGAATTTTATCGAATCCTAAACGAATCGAATCAAAATGTGATGGATTCGTATTCGATTCGTTTATTAAACGAATCATAATATCATGATTTCGTATTCGATTCGTTTGTTAAACGAATCGAATACGAATATTCATTTATTCGTTTAGTCAATTATATTATTTAATAAAATAATTTACCACACTTGATTTAAATTATTTCTTCATAAATATATACATATGAAATATGTAATTAATATATTTACTAAAAATACCTCACCAAATATCGAAAATATTACTTTTTCAATGATAATTAGTTATAATTTTTCGAATATTTATTGAAAATTAACAAGAACTAGTAAATAAAAATAATAAAATGAATCATAAACGAATAAACGAATCCATGAGCTTAAATTTATATTCGATTCGTTTAATGAACGAATCGAATCGAATTGACCCATTTATTAAACGAATCCATTTTTTCAAACCCGTATTCGCTTTAAAGCGAATCGAATCTAACGAATAAACGAATCCTGACCCAAATTGCCACCCATAGTATTTGTCTTTATGAGATACCGCTTCGTTGAAGGTTTCTGGCTCCCCCTCTTCAGTAAATAGAATGTATTCAGATCCTGAGTATCTGGATGATGGAATCCGGCCTCGCTCAGATCTTCGTACTGGAGGATCACTGGTTTCTGGAGGTCTGTCGTTATCCAGATCTGTGGATGATTCTGTAGCCTCTGATGGAGCAGGTTGCAGCTCCCTCTGCTCAACACCATCTTCCTCCTCCGATTTTGCTTCTGGTGTGTCTTGCACCCCATCATCATCTGTGACCACTTATGTTGGTGCTGGGGTTGTGTTTGAATTCGCTTTAGCTTTGTTTGCACTGGATTTAGAAGACATCTTGGGCTTTTCTATGTCTTCTATTATTTGGTCTTCGAGAAACACTAAATCTCTGCTTTTGATGACCTTCCTTTTCTTCGGTCCTATAGTCTGTATCAAAATTCCTCGTCTTCATTGCCTATGAAGATGCATGGAGTAGTCCTTGCATCGAGCTTCTGCCTGAGCTCATTGGATACGTGTGCAAAGGCTATACATCCGAATATTTTGAGGTGAGAATATGAGGGATTCTTACCAGACCATACTTTCTCTACGGAATCTCAAAGTTCAGCGGTACAGATGGTGATATGTTGATCAGGTAGCAGGCGGCACAAACAACTTCTCCCTGGAAGTGTATTCGCCTCCATAGTCTGTGCGAAGGCACTTCAATTTCTTCCCTGTTTCACGCTCGACCATGGCATGGAAAGTTTGAAATAGTACAAGACCTGATCCTTTGATTTCAAAAATACATCCATACTTTTTGAAAAGCATCGTCAATAAAAGTCAGAAGAGAGTAAGTCTAATTTTCTACTCTATTACCGCCTAGTGAATTTACCTCCAAGGGACCACAAACATCAGAGTACATCAGACTGAGTAACTCTGATTTTCTTGTAGAAGAGAAATTGAAAGAGACTATGTATTTCTTACCGAAAAGACAGTGATTGCAAGGATCTAGAGCGACATTTTTGGAGACAAAGATTAGATCCTTCTTTGTCAAGGTAGACAACCTCTTTCACTCATGTGACCGAGTCTCTGGTGCCACAGATTCTGAGAAGCCTTCGGTTCAGCTATATTGAGGCTTTCTGCACAAATCTTCACATGAGTTTTGTATAATGTTCCACAAATATGTCCTCAAGCGAATACCATGGAACCTTTGATCATTCTCCAAGTGTCATTGCTAAAGTGGCTAGCATAACCCTGTTTGTCAAGGGCTACCCCCGAGAGTAAGTTGAGCTAAAGTTCTGGAACATGTCTTACCTCCTTCAGGGTTATCGTATACCCTGTATTTTTCCGCAACCGTATTTCACAAATTCCCATTATCTGAGAAGAATTGGTATTCTCCATCTTCACTGCTCCAAAGTCTCATACTTTGTATGTTGTGAAGAAATCCCTGTGAGGAGTGACGTGGTAGGATGATGTAGTATCTACCACCCACTCGACATCTTGAGTTGCGGTGTGAAGGCATGCTTCTTCCTGGCCGTAACATATAGCTACATCTACTGTGGTAATTACTAGTGTCTCCGTATCATTCTTCTTCGGTTGGTTATTGCATTGCCCCTGCTCCTGTTGCAATTTCTGACAATTCTTCTTTAAGTGGCCTTTTATGCCACAGTGGAGGCACTTGTATGTCTTTTTTGCCGTCCTTGGATTTGCCTCTTCTTTTGCCTCTAACTTTCCATTTGCCTTGATTTTTCTCCAGTTGTCTTCCTCGATGCTCCGAGACAAGGTCTTCTATTTGATCTGAGCCCACGTCTTTTCTTCTGGCTTCTTCATTTGACAGGGCGTCTTTTACCATAGGCATGGTAAGTTTTCCTCCTGGAGCTGAGTTGCTGAGAGTAACCACCAGTGTCTCCAAGCTATCAGAAAGAGAACTGAGTAGCAAGAGGGCTTGAACTTCATCTGCCAGTTGCATATCTACAGTAGACAACTGTTCACAAGGCTTTGGAACTCGTTGGTGTGTTCTGCAACAGAAGCTCCACTCCGTAGCTTCAGGTTCACCAAATGCCTCATGATTAAGGCTTTATTCCAAGCTGTTTTGGCTTGGAACATGTCTTCCAGCTTTATCCACATTTCGTAAGCATTTGTATCTGTGCTATATGGTCGAAGTCACTATGACCGATCCACTGTCTAATCTGACCCAGGATTCTGTTATTGAGTTTGTTAAAGTCATACTTTTTAACAGATTCTGGTCTCACTCCCTTCACCTCGATAACATCAAAAAAATATTTACAGTGTAAATAATCTATCATTCGAGGTCTCCAGAGGGAGTAATTAGTTGCTGTCAGCTTGATCATTGTACTAGAAGGGGAATCTCCCATTTCTATTTTAAGTTTTAGTGTTTAAAATGAAAATAGTTTAAAATTGGGGCTGAATTTCACAAATCAGAGGTCACTGTTGCGTTCGGAACAGTCGAAAATGGTGGAATAAACACTTTGTTGGTCCATATCTGACTCAGGGGCTGGTTTTTAAATTTCTAAAACTTCTGGGGAAAAATTATAAATTTCAAAGACTTCAAGGGGCTAAATGAAATTTACTAGGATGCTGACATGGCAGATGACATGGCAGTGCTGACATGGCAAAAGTGGGACCGGCTTGCTGACGTGGCGGATGAGGTGTCGATGACATGGCAGGTGGGCTGACGTGACAGCTGGCGTGGTGATGATGTGGCGCCACGTGGTCGTCTTTTTCCTCCAGTCGCGCGTGTGGTGCTTGGCGAGAGTGGGCTTCACTCTCCGAAGAGTGGAGGAGCATGCGGTCTCCTCGGATGTCCATTTGATCGCCGAAAAATACCACTGAACTCGTCTCGACATGAACTAGCTGATGGTATGCTCAAAAATAATTTTTGACAACTTTGTCGGAACCCAAATTTTATGAATCGAGCTCTGTTCTTCGGTTTTACGACCCCAAAGTAGAACCAAAGCTCCTGATACCACTTGTTGTGATTCTCTGATCACTTTAGAATGTATTTGAGGAAAAACAGAATTCTTTTCTATTACTCTCAAAAATAGAAATACAAAGTATTAAACTATACAAAAATGAAAAACCTCACTACACTCTCTCTTTACACACTTTGGGATGATATACAAATGAATTCAAGCTCCATTTTATAGGGCAAAAACGTGTGTTATAGTGCACACATTTTTGGCAACTCAAACCCTAAAATTATTGTAATCACACCTAAAGGTGTTTTGTTTGGTTACTCCATTGTCAACATGCACCTACAGTTGCATGGCAACTTCCTCTGGATGCATGGAAGCTTCCCATGCAGAGTTGGATTCATTATAGTAACCACAGCTTCGGGGCAAACAGCAAGCATGAGACAGGATTGAATTCCATTGTTTGTGCAGAATTCAAAAAAGTGTGGTTCATATAAAAAATAACTAAAGATGTTTATAAGGTAGTAAGAAACTGTTAAGTCTGAACTTGAAGACCCCTATATCACATCAACCCAACTCTTTCAAACACTGACAAGATCAAACCAAAAGAAGTTGAATCTTATTGACCAAACTGAGCTTGAATCTTACTCTTCTCCTTCTCTAATCGTTTTAAATCCTGTTACATATTCCATGAATAAGACCCTTAAGAAGTTGCTCATTTTAAAACTATAAATAAAATAGATTGAAATGCATCTGTATTTGAGCAATCAATTCAGACTCTTCTTCAGCTGTCAAAAGTAGTCATGTTTCAGGACTCCGATCCGCAAAAACAATCGGAGAGGATCATTAGGATCAAACCCTTCACTTGACTTTTTCTACACAACAACCTTTTCTAGTAGCATAAGTTTCATGAACCGTTATTTGTGGTTTAGAAACCCTTCTTTTTTTTACTGTCTTTCCAAAAACCGGGTTTACAATATTGTTATTCTCTGATCACTGAAGAGTGTTTATGAGGAAAAAATTGAATTCTATTACAACAAGACTAGAATTTACAAGTGTTTAAACTCTACCAAAAAACTTCACTCTCTTTATACTCTCTAAGCTTTCTTTACATGAAACTTAATTGTTGGGATAATGTAAGCTTTCAACTGAGCTCTCTATTTATAGTAAAACTCAAGCTCACTATTACAATCACCTAAAGCAAACTTAAAGTTTTGCTTCATAAGTCAATAAGGAATATTTCTCCTTGGATGCCTGAACCACAAATTTCTACATGTAAATCTTCCACCAAAAATTATCTTGGATGGTTCTTGGAGATGGAATGCAGGTAGATTCTACATTTCATCCTCCAGTTGTATTTTTGAAATGATTGTCATTTGACAGCTGCCTTGGCTATGTCTCTGGATAGTGTTAGCTTGTCCCGAGTAACCACTTTTGTTAACATGTCGGATGTATTATCATCTGTATGGATTTTCACTAGTCTCAGCAGTTGTTGATCCATCACCCGCGTATCCAATGATAGCGAATATCAATATGCTTTGTACGAGAATGATACATTGATTCTTGCTCAAGTCCAGAACACTTTGACTATCACAATGTAACTTGTATTATATCTGTTTGATCCCTAATTCTTGGAGTAAACGCTCTAGCAATAACATTTTCTTTCCTGCTTCCGTTACTGCAATGTACTCAGCTTATATTGTGGATAATGCAATACAACTCTACAATCTTGACTGCCATGACATAGCTCCCCTTGCAAAAGTGTAGAGATAACCTGACATAGATTTTTTACCATCAAGATATCTTGCCATATTTGAATCTGTATAGCCTTCCAAGATTGGATCAGCTCCCCCTTAGTATGGGCATAACTTAGATATACCCTTGAGGTACATGAGAATCCATTTGACTGCCTCATAGTGTTCTTTCTTGGGTTAAAGAGAAAAACAACTCACTACACCCACTGCGTGAGCAATATCTGGCCTGGTACATACCATAGCATACATTAGGCTTCCAACTGCTGAAGAATATGGTATTGATTACATCTTCTCTATCATTTTCTTAGATGAGGGATACGAACTCTTGCTTAGTTTGAAGTGGTGCGCTAGCGGAATGCTGACAGGTTTGACATTCTGTATATCGAATCTCCTGAATACCCATTCAATATAAATATCCAGTGAAAGCCACAACCTTTGTTCTATCTGTCTCAAACTATTTTCATTCTCAAAATCTGCCGAGCTGGTTCTAAGTCTTTCATGTCAAAGGACTTAGATATTTCATTTTTCAGTTGGCTGATCTTCGTTGCATCATGTCGTCCATATATAATAAAAGAGCAACGTAATTACCATCCAGAAACCTTTGAATGTAAACACACTAGTCTGCTACAGTTCGTTTGTAGCGTTGACTCATTATGAATGAGTCAAACTTCTTATACCACTGCCTTGGTGATTGCTTGAGGTTGTACAAACTCTTCTTCAGTTTACAAACTAGGTTCTCTTTTTTGAAACCTTGAAACCTTCTGGCTGCTGCATGCCAATTTATTCATGTAAATCACCATGAAGAAATGTTGTCTTAACATCCATCAGTTGAAACTCTAGGTTCACACTGGCTACCAATCCTATGATAACTCGAATTGAAGCCATTTTTACAATTGGTGAAAAAAATTCATCAAAGTCGATTCCATTTTTCTATAGGAATCCTTTGACTCATAACCGGGCTTTATGTTTCACCATATTTCCGTTGTCATCTTTCTTTTGCTTGAACACCCATTTGTTCTTCAATGCCTTCTTGCCTTGTGGGAGCTTAACTATCTCATAAGTATAATTCTTCTGCAGAGAATCCATTTCATGCTGCATTGCGTGCAACCATTTTTCTTTATTTTTATGAGATACAACTTTCTTGAAATTTTCTGGCTCTCTCTCATCAGTAAACAGAATATAGTCAGATCTTGAGTATCTGGTTGATGGAATCCGGCCTCACTCAGTTCTTCGTACTTGAGGTTCACTAGTTTATGAAGTTTTATCCTCATCTAAATCTGCGGATGAACCTGTAGCCTATGATAGGGTGAGTTGTGGCTCCCCCTGCTCAACACCGTCTTCCTCCTCCTCTGGTTCTGCTTCTGACATATCATACGCCCCATCATTATTTATGGCACTCCTGTTGGTGTTGGGGTTGTGTCTGAATTTGAATCAGTTTTATCGGTATTGGAATTAGAAGACATCTTGGGCTTTTCAATGTCTTTTATTATCTGGTCTTCAAGAAACACTACATCTCTGCTTCTGATGACCTTCTTTTCCTTCGGGTCCCATAACCTGTATCTGAATTCCTCGTCTCCATAGCCTTTGAAGATGCATGAAGTAGTCCTTGCATCAATCTTCTGCCTGAGCTTCTTGGATACATGTGAAAAGGCTAAACAACTGAATGTTTTAAGGTGAAAATATGAGGGATTCTTACTAGACCACACTTTCTTTGGAATATCAAAATTCAACGGTATAAATGGTGATATATTGATATGGTAACAAGTGGCATGAATAGCTTCTACCCAAAATGGCTTTGGCAGCTTAGCCATACTGATCACGCTTTTGACTTTCTCTATAATTGTTCGATGCATTCTTTCAGCAACACCAATATGATATGGAATGCATTGAACAATGCTTTCATTTCGAATGTCGTGTCTTCGATAATAGGCATCGAATTCTCTAAAAGTGTACTCGTCTCCATTATTTATGTGAAGACACTCCAGTTTCTTCCCTGTTTTACACTCTACCATGGCATGAAACAATTAGAAATAATCCATGACCTGATCATTGTTTTCAGAAAATACACCATACCTTTCGAGAAGCATCGTCAATGAAAGTCAGAAAGTATTTGTTACCGCCTAGTGAATTAACCTTCAAGGGATACCAAACTGAGCAACTCTATCATCTCGTAGAAGAGAAATTAAAAGAAACTATATGTTGCTTACTGAACAAATAGTGATTGCAATGATCTAAAGTATCATTCTTAGAGACATTGATTATATTCTTCTCTGTCAAGGTACACAATCCATTCTCACTCATGTGATCAAGTCTCTGGTGTCACAGATTTTGAGAAGCCTTCGTTCAGCTACATTGAAGCTCTCTGCACACATATTCACATGGTCTTATATAAAATACTGCAAATATGTCCTCTAGCGACGACCATGACACCTTTTATCATTCTACATATGTCATTGCTAAAGTGGCTAGCATAGCCTTGTTTGTCAAGGGCTACCCCTAGAGTAGATTGAGCCAAAGTTCTGGAACATGTCTAATATCCTTCAGGGTTATTGTACACCCAGTATTTTTCCGCATCTGAATATCACCAATTCCTACTATCTGAAAGGAACTGGTATTACCAATCTTCACTGCACTAATGTTTTCTGCTTTGTTTGTTGTGAAAAAATCCCTATGAGGGGTGACATGGTATGATGCTACAGTATCTACCACCCACTCAACATCTTGAGTTGCGGTGTGAAGACATTTCTCTTATTGGATGAAGCAGATGGCTACAACTTCTGAGATAACTACTAATGTCTCTGCATTGTTGTTCTTTGATTGGGAATTTCCTTGACCTTGCTCTCATTGTACCTTTCGACAATTCTTCTCTAAGTGGCCTTTTATGCCATAATAGTAGCACTTGTTGTTGGGGTTTTGGGTGATGGGGCGCAGCGGAAGCGCGGGTCGAGCGAAATCGTATTTTAAAACTTTTTTCAAAATACCAAATAAATTATTCAATATCTAATATGAATAATTTATTCATATTTCACCTAAACCTATTTATTCAATATCAAATATTGACATAATTATAGTTGAAACTTTGTGAAACTTTTACGAAAAATATTTTTCCGCAAAATAGTTTTAAAGCACGTTTTTGACAAAACCGACTACCCGACACTTATGGAAACTACCCAGCTCAGATCCAATAGTGTCGGGGCAGTTCATGGGCTGCCCGAACAGTGACAGATTCACTGTTTAGATAGCCGTCACCCGGTTGGCTCAAAATCCACCCGGTAACGCCATTTTTGGATGTTTTCACTTATTTCAAGTCGAAAACACTTTCCGGCAATTGTGCCAACTCCCAAAACACTTCCATTACATTCATAAGACATCACAAACGTCCCATAATTTCCAATTTGGGCAGATCTGATCTGCAAACCGAAATTCATTAACATTAATGCTTTAAATCCAATTTTCCAAGACTAAATCAATTAATCTCAACACCAATTGAGTCCTACCACACATGAATAGCTCTAGAACAATTCTAGGATATCTAAGAGTGGATCAACAACTCTATAATGGTAAAAATATTGTCCAACAATAACTTGAACAAAATAGAATATAATTACACTAATTAATTTCAATACACTTCACACATGCATCAGAAGCCTCCAGTACATCATCCACAACCTAAAGCCCTAATTTTTCAGATTGAAAGGAACCCTAGAACCTTTCTAGATCATCAAGGAATAAGAAATCAAATTTACTAAGCTTGGGTATAAAGAATTACCTTTAATTCCCTTGAATCATAAGCGTTTTCCTTGATTTTCCATCCTTTTCTTCATGGATTTGTTGAAACATATCCTTGGGCTTATTTTTCTCATATTTTCGGCCATAGAGATGATGAATAGGAAGAAGAAAACATTTTCCACTTATAAAAGAAGCTTTGACCGAAACTTATTGGAGAAATAAGGGCAATTTTGTCTTTTGATAAATTAAATCAAATTTAATAATAATACACTTTATATTGTCCAATCCAATTAGCACACACATAAAGTATATTTAATACATGCCATTTGCTCCAATTGAATCTCACCAAGTATCATTCAAATAATGATAAATGGATAAAGATTAAATTATTAAATTATTTAACAATTAAATAACTAAATAATTAATAAACAAACATATATTTATGGCATGTGTCAAAATCTCATTTGATGAATAATTAATGTGTATCTAATCGTATTATGTATCAAATACAAATACAAAATAATTATTAGCGGACAAAATCCCATAAAGCATGTGTTATCGTTTAACCGATTAAACGATCCGAATTAACTCATTTAATATGGTGAAGTATTATGAATAATCTGTATTATTCATATCAAGTTGCCCAAGTGCTCAACGAGTACACTTTATATTGTAGGACTCTCTAAGTTTTGGTATATCCGTTATGAAATCCAATTTCGTGTCCATAATCCACCCACTCATGGAATATGTCGACCACAAATAATCTCACTAAACTATGCAAGACGAGGTCATAGCATACGTAAAATCCCTCCGTCACAGGCCATCCCTATTATACCTGGGATATAGATCAGAACGTCAACTCCGTTCGGTACAATACAGTCGACGT